>JAQFZT010000601.1:0-22479 GCA_034696325.1 Camisiidae sp.
GGCAGCTAATTTTCGGGGAATATACTTCAAAGGTATCTGTTTATAGTTTAGAAAAGGAATTTTGACTTTCTGTGATTACCAACGCGTGAGCTTCCATTGTAAGTATTAGGACAAGTATTTTATTGTCCTAAAGTTAAGAGAATATTTGGGACTTTAGATAAAAAATAAACTTTTGTGAAACCAAATGCTCTTAAAGTGAATTTAAGTCTATCCTAACTGTCAATTTTGATCCTAAGATTTGTCCTAATTCTAAGCTTAAATCCTAAGATAAGATTGTTTCGTGAAACTCATATATCCTAAGATATGTCCTAATATAGTATCTTAGCATAGGATTTCCTTTGTGAAACCTGCTGCTGAAGAACACTGATAGTGTGTTAAAGATAGTATAAAATAGTTTCTCCTAAAAGCTTGAATGTGATTATAATTAGAATGTGACTATAATGTGACTATATTCATTATTTAGAAAAGTAGTACTAAACTTTTACACTCACGTACCTCTTACAGTTGGGAGAGGCGTACTGTAGATATTTTGTCTTTATTTAATCTCATATTTGATAATCCTTTTTCCAACCCTTCAATCATACCATAAGACACTCATAATGAGTCATTACGCATCAAGTACATTATCGCCAGTAATTGTTTACCCATAGAGAAAGCATTGTATATTTGCATTAAAAAATTTGTTCATTTATTTTGAAAGTATGTATGGGAGTATTCTATGGGAAAACAATTACTGGCAATATTGTACGTATTTTTTAGCTTAAACTTTGACTAAAAGCAGTGACCACTTCGGAAAGGATCCGTTCCGTGATATTCTGATGTAATGGGGGTTTAAGTGTTTTCAATTTTCAAGATTAGAAATAATGAAACGTATTCCTATATTCCAAGAGGTACTGCCACCGCAAAAATTTGGTCAAGAGGTCGACCCTCTATTCCGGGAGAGATGGTCACCCTGGTTATAAGCTTGCTCAATAATCGCTGCGTTCCACCAATCAATCGATTAAATTAGCAATTTTTTCATGAGAATAAAAACTACAATTATCTAAAAGCTAAAGTCCAAAATTTGATCACCTTAATAAACTCTGAATATCCCATTCAGGTATCGTTCCAAAGCCTGAACACTTTATTTGGTCTATTTGTTTGCCGCCAATTATCCAACCCAACCCAACCTAACCTAACCTAACCTAACCTTAGTTCAAAACATGCTTTTAAGTTAAAGAAGATTTCATTTTTAGTTTTCTTTTGTAAAATAAAGGTTATTCACTACAAATGATGGAAAAAGTTTTTAAATAAATTTTGCTACTCTTGAAAAAAGAATGTTTGAAATGTTTTCCAATCCCATTCAATTCCCACCAAATTGGAAACCTATTCCATTCCCATCCCATTTGCCATGGAAATGGGAATCTCACTAGTCCCAATTGAGAAATCGTTTCTCTTTTGTACATAAAGTATGCAATCAAAAGTGATGCCAAATAAAGAAATCGTCTCCGATAAATATATAGTTTTGTTTATAAACATTGTTTGTGAAATTTTTGCATCAGTAAAACTTTTTTCAATGGGCACGTCATACTTTGGTCCTCCGCGTACAGCTCAAGTCAAGTCCAACCGAATATGATTAGACCCTTTCGGCCCATATTATAAAGTATAAAATAATGTGAATTTATCGACCGATTCTTATATTCCACCCAAAATCAAATTATTATTATTAATAGTATTAATTTATTAATTTTTGAAACTGATAAACTACTGCTATAGTTCTGTTATTTTTCAAGTCTGTTTGAAGTGAATCTAAACTTAATGAAAAGTTGAAAGTTTGCTTCAGGGGTTTTAAATTATTTTTTCAATAAATAAAAAGTGAAGTTTATAAAAGGCTTTAATCGCTTTGTCAGATAATAAGTTGATTTTTCGATGAATGAGTGAAATTCATTGGTTGAAATGAATGATAAAATTGAGAATTTGTCATATTATGCACTATAAAAATTAGTGCATAATATTATGATGTGTTATGACTGCACCGACTCAGTTGTCAATAATAGTGCACAAGAATCGTGTATTAGATATCGTTGAACGATGTATTGAGTGCTGCGATAGAGTGAGAGAGAGAGATAGAGAGTGTCAGAGACATAGAGTGAGAGTGAGATAGAGAGGCATTATTGCAGGTGTTATACAGTAATAGAGTATTGAATTGTACGCAATATTAACGCTAAATGTGTTCTCCAAATGAAAGGGCGAATGGCTTTCAATTGGATTGAATGGCATGACTATGACTATGACTAACATAACTGTTATAACTGTTACACTTAATCATAATTGTGTTTGAAGTCAATCAATACAAATACAATACAAAACATTATGAAAGAAAGGTTTGAATTGAAATCTAAATTATGTTTTGAAACCAAACCAGTGGAAATGCATTCATATGTCTATCAATTGATTATTGATTGCATTGGTATTGATATTAATTTATTATCAATTTTATTATCATTGATATCATCTGAATCTGGATCATTTAAATTGACTTATTCTTCATTATTATCATCACTCCATCACTTACGCCACCATTAATTGTGATAAAACAACTTAACTATCAATCATTCAAATAAATAAAACTAATCTATTGGTTTTATTATGAAGTATCAATACTTCAA
Organism: Camisiidae sp.; assembly: GCA_034696325.1. Classification (NCBI taxonomy): domain Eukaryota; kingdom Metazoa; phylum Arthropoda; class Arachnida; order Sarcoptiformes; family Camisiidae; species Camisiidae sp. The sequence goes on from JAQFZT010000601.1 coordinate 2,649, forward strand.
TCAAATCAATAATAATAATAGTATTTATTTATTGATATCTATTTCTAAATAAATTCATTAATCAATTGATAATAAAGTGTCAAATATTATGAATTAATAATAATTTATTTGTTATTTGCAAATAATAATAATATAATTAAATGAATAATAGTGTGAAAAATAGTGCATTTAATGAAATCATCAACTGTTGACTTGAATTGTTGTAATTCATATTTGAATCCGATTGAGTGAAGTTTGACTGACTCTCTTGTATTCTGTTGTACTGATTGTACTGATTCTACTAATTGTACTAATTCTACTTGATTCTACTCTCTTGTACTCTACTCTTCTCTGTTGTGTTGTCTTTGGTGTCTCTGCTGAGAGCTCTCACTCATAGTCAAAGTCTAACTGAACTCTATATACAGTGTATATTCTTTGGTATTCACTGTAATATATAATATAAATCTATTGCTATATATCTGTAGACTATATATAAAGTGTAATATATGTGAGTTGTTGTGAGTCTAAGTCTAAGTCTATCTATTGAAACCCTCAAAATGGCTGACTTGGAAGCAGTTCTCGCAGATGTCAGCTATTTGATGGCTATGGAAAAGTCCAAATCAACACCAGCCGCAAGAGCATCAAAAAAGATCATTCTTCCAGATCCTAGTGTTAGGAGTGTTATGCATAAGTACTTAGAAAAGACTGGAGAAGTCTCTTTCGATAAAATATTTAACCAAAAGTTAGGATTTCTTACATTTAAAGACTTTTGTGAGAACTTATGTGACGAATCAGTCCCACAATTAAAGTTTTACGAAGAGATTAAAAGGTATGAAAAGTTGGAAACTATAGAAGAGAGACGACAAGCGGCTCGAGAAATATACGATAACTTCATTATGAAAGAATTACTTTCACACACACATGTGAGTGGTATTCCATCATCAGTTCCATCACTTTTGCCCCAACACTTTCACTCACACTTTCACTCATACTTTCACTCTCTATGTATTGTTTTGCCCATTAATCCAATTGTTATATTTATGTTAATACAGTATTTATTGAGAGTGATTACTAAATTTGACAATACTTTCAATTCTTATTTAATATAGAATTATTCGAAAGATGCTGTAAATCATGTTCAAAAGTATTTAATGCGAAACGAAGTTCCCGTCACACTATTTCAGCCCTACATCGAGGAAATCTATAGTCATTTACGGGTCGATATTTTTAGAAAATTTATTGAAAGTGAGAAATACACGCGTTTCTGTCAGTGGAAAAACTTAGAATTAAATATTCAGCTGACTATGAATGACTTCAGTGTTCATCGGATTATAGGTCGCGGAGGTTTTGGTGAAGTTTATGGGTGTCGGAAAGCAGACACCGGAAAGATGTACGCAATGAAGTGTTTAGATAAGAAACGAATAAAGATGAAACAGGGAGAGACTCTTGCTCTCAATGAAAGAATCATGTTATCTCTAGTCAGTACAGGCGAAGACTGCCCTTTCATAGTCTGTATGACTTATGCCTTTCAAACACCTGACAAATTATGTTTTATACTTGACCTGATGAATGGCGGAGACTTACACTACCACTTATCGCAACATGGGGTTTTCACCGAACAAGAAATGAGATTCTATGCGGCAGAAGTGATACTAGGACTCGAACATATGCATCGACGTTATGTCGTATATAGAGATCTGAAACCTGCGAACATCCTATTGGATGAATACGGACACGTCCGCATCTCTGATCTCGGACTTGCCTGTGACTACTCTAAGAAGAAACCGCACGCATCGGTCGGGACACATGGATATATGGCTCCTGAAGTCTTATCAAAGGGAACAGCTTATGATTCAAGTGCCGATTGGTTTTCGCTCGGATGCATGCTTTATAAATTGCTTAAAGGGTATCACTTTCTCTTTTTCTAAGCTCTTTTACACACTTTTACGATGAGATTCGATAAACTTATAATTATATAATTCTAATTGAAGGCACAGTCCATTTCGTCAGCACAAAACTAAAGATAAACATGAAATCGATAGGATGACTATGACAATGGTATGCCTATTAAATGGCTCTATTTGTTTACCTTTAATAATAACCAATTCTAATAGTTGTTAATTATAATGACAGAATGTAGAGCTTCCCGACTCTTTCACATCTGAATTGAAAGTCCTTTTAGAAGGACTCTTACATAGAGATGTAGATAAAAGACTTGGTTGCAAAGGAAAAGGGTTTGTCTTGTACTTTAGACTTGATAGTTTGAATGAAAGGGTCTCATAGTGGAAATATATTTGTTTCAGAGCTGAGGAAGTGAAAGATCATCCATTTTTCAAAGGCATAGACTGGCAATTAGTTTACCTTCAGAAATATCCTCCACCTTTAATACCTCCAAGAGGTGAAGTGAACGCAGCGGATGCGTTTGATATCGGCTCATTCGATGAGGAAGACACCAAAGGAATTAAGTTAACTGAAGCCGATCAAGAACTGTACAAAAACTTTCCTGTTGTGATAAGTGAGCGGTGGCAGCAAGAAATCGCTGAAACAGTGTTTGAAACAATCAATTGTGAAGCCGACAAAATTGAACAAAAGAAAAAGGCCAAAATGAAGAATAAGTTTGAAGATGAAAAAGAATCTGATTGTATAATTCATGGCTATATTAAGAAATTAGGCGGACCTTTCGCTTCTGCCTGGCAGACAAGGTATGGAAAACTATATCCGAATAGACTGGAATTACATTCTGAATCTGGAAGTGCCAAACCTGAGGTAATTATTATCACTTTAATTACGAGTTATTACTGGTTCACTCATCTAATTATATTATACCCCTATATTTTGCTCTCAAAGTAATTAAATATTCTTTTTGAAAATATAAATTGGACCAAAATTCTAATAATCAATCTATTTGTTGTTTTAACATCATTTGAATCCATTTTTTGGTTGATATTAAATTTTGTTCACAAATCTATAAATTTTAATATATTTTTGAAAATTAGAAATTGCATTAAATAAACTAAAAGAGATGAACTCGTTATCTGAAAGAACTTAAGTTAGTTATAATAGCACATAAGTTACAATTAGATTAACAATAACATTAATTAGATTAATAACATAAAATAGAATAATATTGTTTTTAATTCAATTGAAGATTAGACTTCAAAATGATCTAATTTTTTCTTAATGTTTGGATCAAATATTTCTAACTTTACTTAATCACTAAAATTAAAAGCCCTCATAAGTTGATATTAGTTTATAAGAATAGGTCAACACACTTAGTAAGTAAAAAATGATGCAAATAACACAGTTAGTAATTAGTTTTAATCAAATATGGCAAATATGGCAAATATGGGCGCCTCATAGCATAAATACGATTTACACTTATAACTTAATTAAGAAAAACTACCTCTAATTTTAATTAGAGTTAACCTTTTCTACACAATTTAACTAATAATTGTTATCTCATATTTAACTTAAGATTACTGTCAAAATCAAATTTGTTTTTGATTTAATGCTTTTATGATTATTCGTTTAATTTTACAAATGATTATTTAGATTTAAATTAATCTTAAATTCATTATCAACAACAGTTAATATTTATGGACCAAATCGATGATGTCTGTTCTGATTACGTGCAAATAAAAGGAGAACAATCAATAGTACTTAAAATGAAAGTTGAACGCGAAAAAGATGCCAAAGTCGTTCTCACTAATCCTGTAAGTAATTTAACTTTTATTATTTGAAAATTGAATTTTTTTTGTCAAACTTTGTTGAAAAGATGTAACCATTCTATGCCATAATCTTTTGACAAATAAAAAACTTGGATTATTTTAAATTTCACTTATTGTGATTATCAAATAAAAGTAGTGTTGATTCGCGGTATTTTCAATTTGTCTCACAAACACTTAAGTTTATCGAAAGTTTTATAATTTAAAAGCATTAAAGTTAATAAATTAAAGCTTATGCGCTATTTTTTACTTTCATTAAACTTTAACGGAACGGAACTCAACTGAACCAGTTTATAGATTCGTACTTTCTGTCTATATGTCTGTCATCAACAATAAAATGGCAATTTTTGTAATGTTACCAAAATTAATAGCAGTATTATTGAAGAGTTTAATTGTAGTAATAATTATAAGAAACACAATTTGCAGTTCTTTCATAATTTAAATTCAATTATTCCACTCTTCAGTTATAATACACTGAATCATGAATCGGTCTTGTTTTTAATGCACCTGTAATTCATTTTCTGAATAATTACTCATGTTTTGCATAATTGGATTTTCAGAATAAAAAATTTTAAGTTGAGTAAAATATTATCCAATATGAATGTTATATCAATATTATACCAGTTAATTAAAAAAGAAGACTGACTCAGTTTGTTATGGCTCATAAACAACTTAATTAATATAAAAGTTGAGAAATTAGAAAATTTTTCATTTTTGGGAACAATCAATTGCTTATTTAGACTATTGCTCTATCAGTTACACAACTATTTTTGACAAGTTTGAGAATTAAAATATTGTTGGCTACAGACAGAAGGACACAATATACTAAACTATCACTACTGTATGTGCCCGTTCCACACGAGTTCAAAATACTAAATAAATTTAGAAATTTGTTTTCTGTTATCAGTACAATTATTTCAAAATTAAGTTGTATTACATTAATAATAATTTTATCGATTCACTTAAATATGAAAACAAAATTAAAACTGAGCTTTATATTAGCCAAAAATTTTTAATGCTAAGAATGATTCGAAAAAACTTAATCGAAATTCTATCGAATAAAAATTAATTTAATGAATATTTGAATTTAGGATGAAATAGGACTCAAAGAATGGCTCATTTCATTGAAGTCAACTCATAAAAATTCACTGGAACTGTTGGGAAGTATGGCTAAAAAGGCCACTAAAATCTATGGTACAGATAACCGAACAGTAGGGTTAACGACTCCTGTACTTAATAGTCGTAACGGTAATTGAAGTTTAATAAATATTAATTATGATTACAACACAAAGTACATGAATTTGTTTGCCATTCGCGCCCATCTGTAATGTCATCTCTTCTACTCTTCTATTATTAGTTTCACATCACTCTTAATATTGTTGACACTGCTCTCCATCTCTAATTCTCTCCCATTTAATAACTAAAAAATTCTATACTCTCAGCAGGTCTGAAGTTCTGACTGGTGTCTGATTTACTTATTTGTAAAAACACTAAACACTACTTACTATTGATTGCTATAATTATAATATTTTATTTTAATTGCCACAAAAATTTGTTAATTAATTTTTGTTTCTATCCGTTTTTGAACAGATAAACGATGCATACATTATGAGATTTTGCTTACATTTATTATTATTTATTATAAATATACGTTATCTCTAAATCGCTGTTGATTTTCCTCTAATCGATTGAGTAAAAAATGCTTATTTTTATTTATTTTAAAATTTATTTATCAGTTGAAATTTTTTAATGTCATTATTTCATGTTTTCGTTGTCTGTGATAGAAAACACCGACGTATTTGTTTTAGTATTATTACAATTAATTGGAATAAAATGAAATCTTAATATAAAATTTTTTAAAACCTTAATTCAAAATCTCTTAAATGCCTTCATAAAAATGTAAAATATATCTTAATCTAATCGGTATAAAAGTTTTCTATAAATATAACTTTTTATAATATTGAATAGACTTTTGCTGAGCCTCTTCGTGGTTATAAAGTGGTTCATAATTTAATCTGAGTATAGCTTTATTGCGATTGAAGAAATATGTATTGCAAAGGTATTTCACATTAGCCGGTGTTAATCCTTTTTGTAAATTAATCGGATATATAGACCATAACATACGGATAAGGAGTACCAGTAATTGCAATAAAATCATAAAAACCCAATACGGATACGAACGCTTTGACAAATTATAACCTTTAGTTTGCAAATATGGCAACAGAAAGTCAAACGTATCTAATATTTGCGTGTCATCAGTGATGAAAAAGGCTTCGCCACCAATCGATGGATCGGTTTGAAGTTTATCTTTAGCTTTAATACAAGCCCAACCGGCGTTTCCCGCATAAGTTGGCTGTATTCGTATAAACACATTATCAATACGTCTCAATACTCCCGACTGTTGTTTTGCCATTTGTAACACTTGACTCACAAAATGATTGTCTTCTTCTCCATATAATAATGTCGGCCGTAATACAACTGTTTGCAATTTTTCTTCACCTAAATTAAGACAATCATTAACTGATGAGAAATCTATAATTAATTGCTCTCATTATAAATACCATTAGCCAAAGGTCTGCCATTCGCTTGCGTTGCCATCACTTCTCCCTCATATTTAGTGGAAGAATAAGCGCCCAAAACATGTTTCTTAGGAATTGGTGTCGTATTTTCTGCTCCGAAATAAACCGGATCATCGCCAACAACTACATCAACACCACTAACATATATGAAGTACTTAACATTGCATTCAACTGATGCGTCAATCAGTAATTGAGTTCCTATTTTGCAATTCAAACAATTCAAATGAGAAAGTCATTTAATGAGCAAGTCTTTAATGCTTAATAATTATTGTGATTGTATTTTAGTTTCCTTAATATCTCATATTTTAAGCGAACACGCAATCCGTTAATCAGATGTTTATTCAGTCTATCAGTAAAGTAATAATTTATTTGAACTTATATTTTCCTATTCGGTTAAGATTTGGTTATGTTCTAAATAATTATTTTCAACTATTTCCTTTCAAAACTAACTTATCCTTTATTTTTTGTAAATATGTTACTCTTAACTATTAAGATAATGTAAAATATAAATATCATATTTCGGATATTAGTTCGGATTGAGAAACTTATCAATACATTATGTATCCATAATCCTATAGAATTTTGATAAAATCCGAGATAAGAGTAAAAAAGTAATTTTCATGAACTTCACAATCGATAAATACCTTCAACATTAATACTTTTCATGGCTTTTTCGTCAGGCCATAAGTCGGTATCAATTAATGCCGCGCAATGAATAACACAATCAACTCCTTGTAATGCCTTAACAACTGCTCTTTCATTACGTATGTCAGCTGTGATTATTTGCATTGGCTTTTCTGTCTTGTGTTCTGTAATTAATTTGCATCATATAAACATCTCTTACATATCAATATAATTATATGGAAATTGTATTAATAAATGAAGACTTACGTAACTTATTTTGATAAGGCTTAATGTCAAGGCATCGTATTTCTCGAACACTTTTGTCATTTTCTTGTAATAGTTTTACGATATGCTGTCCGAGACAACCACTCGCACCCGTCACGAGCACCACTTCACTCATTTCTAAACCAAATAAATATTTAATTATTTAATTTATTAAAAATATTTTACTTTTTAATTATGAAATCTCACATAAATTTGATATACGTCCGAATGTGAAAGTAATTTAATAGTTACTCAACAAATCACTCAAATGACAGTTCAAAAAAAACACTTATTTGCAAAAAAGTTAGTTTTAATTGAAAACAAAGTCTAAACAACGAAATGAAAGCATACGATATGAAAAGAGAGAAAAGTTTGAGTGCAGAATTGGCTGAGCAATTGAAAACCGCACCAAATCCTTGAACATTAAGACAAGGAAAAGTTGATAACCTTCATGAGAGCCAGTTTTAATTTAAACCAATTGTCAATTGGTCCAAATCAGGTTCAAATCCATTCAATAGACATTTGAGTTATGTAATGCTTACTAATTAACCTTTAAATAACTTAAATGCAAATTATTTTCACTAAATTATGGTTTAATTTTCGCTTTAAAATATTGAACGCCTGTTAAGATAAATAGTGAAATACGTAAAAGAAATATGAGTTATGCGAGTATTATATATATTGAGCGGATATGAATTTGTCAGCAGAAGGAAATGTGAAAAAATTAATTCATTTATAAATACCACTAAAATTCAAGTTATAAAATGAATGTTTAAAAACTTACCAACTTTTCAGTTGGAGCACATCATCGAACATGAAAATCTACGTAAACACTTAAACCTGTATGAAAAATATTATTATTTTGTATTATAAAAAGAAGACTGCGTAACAACACGTAATAATGCGTAACAATAGGTCAGATAAGCCGATAACATAAGTTACATTACTAGTTATTGTTATACAATCATTTATATTAGACTAACAATTTGTCTGCTACACAGGTAAGAACTGCACCTTTTGTTATAACAACTTCAAAGTTCGAAACTCTTAATGAGTGACTGATTCGTTGGCACTTAAATATATCCAACTTATTAACTTATTAACAGCAATTTCGGTTCTGTCAAATCAGTTCTGTATTCATGTATAAAGTTCTAGAATTTCTGCCCGACTCATGAATTGGCACATTTCTGTCTCCGGCTACACTTCGAGATGTCTAAGTTCAAAATGTCTAAAAATCTGTTTTACTGCCCCAACACTGTATACAATAATGAATTACTCTGAAGTACTGGAATATTCATGTTCATCATGAATTTGAATGAAAAATCATTTAAAATTATGTTAACAAATAAACAGATTGATTCAGTTATAACCTGTCTCAACATTATGCAACTAACTTTCGAATAGCCCCGCCTTCTACTGACCTAACCATTCGCATGTATGATTCTAGAGTGCTACCGCGCGCCAATCACTCAACCTAACCTAACTAGGGATGTTCCATGTGTAGTTTACACAATTTTAGCCAGGCTTTGTGTAAAAATCTAAAGCCTCACCTAACGCTTGATTTGCAAAATTTCTTTTGTTTATGTGTCATTAATTTAGAACTCACGCAAAAAATCAATTTTTAGACCCCCTCTCAATACATATGACAACTGATTTATACTGCAATGAACTGAATCTGATTTTCTTCATAAATAAATTGTTTGGTAATTTGGTTGCTATAAATGCACTTTTCATATACTATTTTCAATGATGATACTGAATCCGATACTGAAGAGCTTAATGTCATTCGTACTGAAAAAGATGGTATACAAATGATTGAATATAATAAATGAAGATTTTTACACATTTTTACAGAATTTTACGATTTTTTACACATTTTTAATTAAAGTTAGATTGCATGACACTGCAAAAAAAATTGACGTAAAACTGTCTAACCCTAAACCTAACATAAATTACTCACTTGATTCCATATAAATTTGACACATTGAAGTTGAAAAAGATTTCTTTTAGGTTTAGTTTATTTTGAAGTTTGTTTGAATTATAAATTAGGTAACTAAACTTTTACCCCCACCACCACTTTAAGCCATAGGAAAATTGATGCTAACATTTAGTAAATTGAGATTCTTTACAATCTTTGACTTAATTTTTAATACTTCATAATCCATATTTATTTAATCTTTTAGCTAAAGCGTACCACTGATGGGAACTACTCAACTGCTCATTTAAGGATTTAAAATATGATTTAGACATCTTGAATTTAGGCTTTTCGAAGTGCTGTCATGTCTCCGTCTTTCCCATTGAGGTGTGAGCACAGAGTAAATAAAACTTCATTCAAGTTATTTATTTTTGGTTTAAAAAGCTTTCTCTTTTAGTATTTCTAGCACTAAGTCTTACCTGTTTTTAATGTGATTTTTTGTTTGAATTCATTGAACAACAACTAATATAAACCCATTTCAGGCACTTAAGCGAAGAGTTGATTGTCCTTTACTGATAAAAGTTTGTTATGAACACAAAGAAAAATAATTTCATTGAACATTTGTTAGTTTAAAGAATTCTATTATAGAATAAGTTCAAAATGAACTATAAATAGCGAAAATTTTTACCAATTGATTCTCATTTACAACTTTATTTTCAACTTTGATGTGAACTTTGACGAGTTTAGCCAATTGAGTACTTCTCTAACTTGACAATACAAAAGTTCAAATCTTAATGTGATTTTTTGTTTTCATTATTCAAAGCAAATGATTTGTGTTAATAATTAAGTTACAAATAAATAAAAAGTAATTTTCATAATCTAACCTAACCTAACATAATACAGATAACATTTTATTTGAGTTGATTTTGAAGTCTTATTGAATTATTATCACAATTATTTCTTAAACTTAATAGTTTTCGCGTACAAGAATGATCTTAATTTTATTTTGCAATTAGAGATACTTATTGGGTCTCGAGTCATGAGTCTCGAGTCTCTTCTAAATTGTCGATCTAATGGAAGAATTGGAATGAGAGATTCTCTTTATTTAATGCTTTATATAAATATGAAAAAATTAACATCTTTTTTAAAGACTTGATATTGAAATTAAAATTAGTTTTGAAACTTTTAGTCAGTAAACTTGTAACTTCAATAAAAATGGCCAACTTTTCAATAACTAATGTTTTTCAAGTCTATACAGAATATAACATTTAGAATAATTGAATGCTTTAAAAATGATACATTAAGTTTTTAATGTTTTTCAAAAATCGAGAGATAGTTGAGACTCGAGCCAATTAATAGAGAGTTAATAATCTGACTTCTCGAGAATAGCAGCCCTACCTAACAGCAATTAATTCTCATTCAAACTAATAGTATGACAATAAGTGTGACTTCTATGTCAGCACAACTTATTTTTTATTTGTTGAGGTCTTTTCAATAACTTTACACTATTTGAATGAATATTTACTCAATGATTCTAGTTTTCACTCAATGGTCACTAAACGGGCCGAAACGGTGAGCAATTGCTATAATTTATAGTATTATTCTATTGATTAAACAGAAAATTGAATTAAAAAGAATAAAATTTACAAACTAAGTATTTCTCTCTTTACAATCTTCACTCCAAAACTTCATTCAAATCGGTCAAAGGTGAATCGGTTACTACAATTCGATGACCTCAAGACTTAATGTATTAAAAGTTTTTTGAATGAGTGGTCTTCCTTATGAAAGGCCATTATTGACTTCGTTAGCTTTGAAAATGTTTAAACTCATTCATAAGTATTGATGGTATAAATTAAACAAATTATTGTTAAATTTATGAATTCAGACCATATCTGAGACCAAGTTAGGGTTGGACTATCCGTTAGTGTAATAGTGGTAATGTTGTTAAGTCAGGTCCTTTCACGGGTCAACCTTTAATTTAAGTTAAATTATTGAAAGTTTAATATAAAAACTATTTGTCATTTAATAGTTAAATCAAAACAATATATTTTTGTTGAACATAAATTTGTATTAAAACTCCGGAATTTTTAGATAAAATTAAATTCTGAAATAAAATGAGAGAAAAGCATATCTTTTATAATTGATTTCGTGAGTCCTTTACTTCAAACTTCTATTACATTTAAAAGGTTTGATTTTACACAATATTTATAAGCAAAAATCATGTATTGATTGAAATCATGATTGAAAATTAATACTATTATTGTATTCTTAGCTCTAAATTCGATTATTTTTATCATAACAAGAGATTAAAATTCAAGATTCGACAGTCAATTGAAAAACATGTATTTCACAGAAACAGAATAAAAAAAACAAAAATTTTGTAAAAAAGCGATTATGAGATTCCTGTTGTGAAACTTCTGTAAAATATCGGTATTTAATATATTGGATATCAATAAATACTAAAAATATGGTTAATGTACAAAAAAAATATGGTTGAAATAAAGATAACAAATTAGAAGTTTGAATGGCATAAAGGATTCATAAATCATATAAGAGTTGGTTTTCTCTAATTATGTATAGCTATAACTTTTGTACAATAATTAAATTGGAATTTTTAGACATGGAGTTGAATCAAAAAATAAAAATCTTATAAAACTTTATTAACTTATATTTTATTAATAATTTGATTAAACATCAGACGCATGTTCACTAATAGTCCTCAAATGAATAGCTCTTCTTGTTTCAGGCGTTGATTCAGTGGATGACGAAGACGTCAAGTTATAACCAGTGAATGAAACGATTTGATTCATTAGTTCTTTTGGAATGGTTAGTGCGGGAGATATTGCGAAATGTAAAGATATATTAGCGAACCAGCGCTCAAGTATTTCAAAAGGAGGTCTAAAACAATGATATTTCGTTTTCAAAATATAAAATTCATGTCTTAATCACCTTTAATAAATACCTATTTTCGGGATCGATTTCAGTGCAAAGGAATGCTATTTTCCAGAATGATTCGGGACATGAACCACAAAACTTTTCTTTGAAAACTATTTTGTTTAAACCAAAATCGGAACTTCGGGGTAAATAATCGGGATCTGCTTGAACTCTACCTATTATCTGAACATTTAATTTTAAAATTTAATAGTTTAATAAGAAATAGTTTGAAAAATAGTAAACTTTTAGAAAATGAATATTTACTTCACACAAAATGATACCAAAAGAAAAGATGTCAACTTTTTCATCATATTTTTTTCCTTTCATCATTTCAGGTGCCATCCAATAGGGATTACCGACAACTGTATATCTTTTTCTTCGATCTCTTCTTTTTCCATTACTATATCTACGATTTGATGATATAATTCTTGCTAAACCGAAATCTGCAACAACAACAGTGCCGTCCTCTCGAACTAAACAATTTTGTGAATTGAGATCGCGATGAATAATATTCATAGAATGTAAATAATTCATTCCGGAAGCAATATCTTTAGAGAAATTAATTCTTTGCTGCCAACTTATGGCTCTATTCATGTCATGTATTAATTCTTTTAAAGTTCCACCACTAATAAATTCTGTTAATAAATGTAACTTTTTGTCTCTATAGAGAACTCCAATAAAGTGTAAAACATTTTCATGATTAAGAGATCTTAAAACCGCAACTTCTTTGAGAAAGTTAGCTTCTGCCTCTTCTTCTACACGATATAACTCTTTTAAAACCATTTTTTCATTAGTCTGTCTGTGCGTTACTAAATAAACTTCACCGAAAAATCCTTTACCCAAAAGGGTTCCTTTGACTAGATCTGAGGCCCGGAATATTCTATAACTTTTAGTTTCAACGCGAAAAGACTTAGTTCTAGACAATGGCGTAGAATTTGGAATGAAATTGTTATGCGATAATGATTGAGATTCTGGTGAATCATCAGATGAATGGGTAGAGAGATGTGATGACGCCAACAGGCGAGGCAATGATGAAGATCTTTCACGATTTGTGGTCCGCTTATCAGGTCGTGAATGTCTTCCATTACTTGTTGAGGAACTTTTAGGTCTTTCACTTTCATTTGATTGTGTGGTCCTATCGTTCGGAAATGGGAATGACTTTTGACGAGTGCATTGATTAGGATTAGGATTCGGATTGTGTTCTATTGTCAAGTGAAGCACTTTATGGGCCGAACCAATCAGTTCTTCGATATCAGGCAGTGATTGATCTTTGATTGGCGTTCCATTTACTTCAAGTATTTTGTCGCCGATGTGTAATGCAATCAAATCTGTATTTAATCCAAGTTCTGAGATATGAACTCCACCTTTACATGAAGTGCCATCACTTTTGTTAAGTAATTCATTCGCACATTTGGGTCGATCTATAGTTAGTTTAATGGCACGTTTGCGGCCGTCAGGAAGGGCTGGAATTTCAATCAATTGAATAGAATGTGGTTTTTTTGAAAATGGAGTTCTATTAATGAATTGCATTTGCTTTTGATAACAATTTCCACAAAACAATTTACTCCTCTCTATCAGAGCATAAGACTCTCCGTCACCTATGAATGCAATACAATTACAACACCGGAAACATTCGGGATGAAACTTATGATCTCCGGCCACCATCACTGGACCCGTTATCACATCGCAACATGACTGACACGATTCACCGAATTTGAGCCAATAATCGCGTTTACAATAAAGTGCTCCGTCTTTCTCGAAATACCAATCGTTAAGTGATTCATCACAGACTGAACATCTTTATTCAATTAAGTTTACAATTAATATTGAAATCTGAAAATTACTATTTTCTTAATAATAATAATAATGACTTTGATCAAGAATTGAACTCAAACATTTTCAATTAATTATTATAATTATAGCAGTATCTCTTTTTTAAAAGAGTTATTGTCAGATAACTCATTGCACAGATCGTTAAATGCAAAAAATATCAAAAATTAGATAATATTGTTATCGCTTTGAAATCAAAATAATGTTACAACCATTCAAACGCATAACTCATTCAAAGTTGGCTCAAGTCATAAGAATGAGAAATTTGAGCTCTTTTTATAGCTGATAGCGTTCGCACAGATTGTATGAAATCATGACTTTGTAAACAATCTGGACATTAGTTATACTGCTTATCAACAAAACAAACGCCTTATTGGGAGAGGATATGAACCAAATATTATAATTCAAAGGAAATAGTCTTTGTTTTTAACTTAAAACTTTTTTCTCCGCTAATGTTTTCAAAAGTCATAGAATGAATACATTGACTGGTATTGTATTACATCATAAATTATTCAAATTCTAATTTTTTTCACATTGATTTTGAAGCTATTCATTAATTGAACCAAACTTTTAAAATAATCGTTCAAAAAATTGAATGTCATTTCTATAGATAAATACTAATTAAGCATTCAAAACATAACATCACATTTATGTGAACATCATCTCAATATAAATATAAACTATTATTAAGCAATCAATTGATTTAAACATGTTTATCATGAAATTTATCAATTTATTAATATGTTTTGTTATTAATAATTTGAATGATAATCCAACTATAATTTAATGGAATCAAATTCTCAATCTTAAAAACTTTCAAGTGTTGGCATAAATCAAATAACTTAAAGTTTAAGTTTAATTATTGGTGTAAAAGTTGAGTCAACATAACAGTCCAACACATTATTCAATTTATTGTCAAATATAATCAATGTTTAAGTTAAATCTTTAAACTTTTAATGAAAACCAATTTCGATTCAATAATTAATCTTTGATTTTAATAATTAAATGATAAATGAATGAATTGAAACATTTCATAAATGGAATAGTTTTGTTGCCAACAATTAACTCCAATGTTATTATCAATAATTACTGATATAATAATCAGATAAATACAAAATATCGATAATTATTGAACACATAATTGCGTGGAATTAACTGTCAGTTATATGTCAGTTGACAAACAAAGTGTTGATTTTGATTTACTAATAATATTAGAATGAAATGACACATTAGGCATACCATTAGGCATAAGATTAGGCACACATGAATGTCATCTATTGAAGAATACTTGTGTGCCTAATGTATGGCTTCATTTCAAATTAGTATATAATAAATAATTGAACATTTAATTTGGAGCAATAAATAGTTTGATAATGAATGAGAAGTTATAAAGAGTTTGATGTTTGGAATGTATATGTATATAGTATTACTGTATTACTCACCGAAAGCATAACAAATGCCACCATTTATTGATTGCTTCAACAAATTGTTGTTCTTCACAAATAACATCCAAACAATTGGTACAAATCATTACTATTTATATTTGAAAAATAAATGTTAATTTATTTATTAAACTCAATGTAATGATAATAAAGTCTGACATGTGTCACAAGTGGTGTCCATTCATTGAATTGAATCGTCTCTAGAGCCACCATTTAGTAGTTGTAATAATATTTTGTACTAATAATTAGTAACTCATGACAACTGTTACTGTTTTATGTGACCGAAAAAAACAAATGTTTAGTTCACTTTATTATGGCATTGAGTTAAAGCTCTTGTAGAGGTCTTTACAATACATTAGAGATCTGTAGGGATCTACACATTTCACTAAAACTGTTTTAAAAGTTTTTCTAAATTAAGTTTTCACTCTTATTAACAACTATATTATCAATTTTCTCACAAAATTCTTCTTTTAACACACTTTTAGAAAAATAATTATATGTTCTTCACATTTAAATTATGTTTATTTATAATTTAGGAAAGTTTTAGTCTATAGTATTATACAATGTAGTTATCAATGAAATCAAAATACAATCAAATATAAGAGTAGAAATGGTTGTGTACACAGTTTTGGTTGTGCACAACATTCAAATCAATTAAAGAATACTCAATCAAAATAATTAAAATTCTGATATTTTCATCTTTTGAGAAATACTGAATAACTTATTTATTAAGCCAACAGTTTTCTTATTATAGTAATATTTTCAGTTTCTTATTATTAAGTGAATTGCATGTAAATATCAATACATGTTTTTCTCTCCAATTCATTAAAAATACAATTATTATGAAAATGTATTGCAATCATTAACTAAGATTTAAAATGAGCAAGGATAGCTCAGTTGGGATAGATCAGTTGTGATAGCTCAGTTGGCTTAGGTGCTCGCTCTTAATTGAGTCTAATTGAGTCAAGTTTGCACATTTCACTTTGTGAGTCCGTGTTCGAGCCTTACCTATGCCAAAAAAAGGTTTTCAACCTCTGAGCTGGTAGTCTAGTGTTTCACAGTTAATTTGATTCACACTATTCTAATCTGTCATAATAACATGGATACGAAAGGGAAGGGAATCGGAAACTTGTTTTAATTTTTGTTTCCGATTGTATTGATTGGATTGTATAGATTAGGTTAGTGTTTAGTATTAATAAGCGTGAGATATCCTCCTTTCTTACTAATATTGTGTTTATGAAGAACTTTGTTCTCACTTTTCATTAATTAATTGTTTTGGTATTGGAATGTGTGCTTTGAATGCAAAATATTAGGGTTACAGGTATTCTAAGTTTTGCCCAACAATCTATCGATGATTTAATGATTTTTATGTCAATCAAAACTACAGTTAAGATAAGACAAAATTAGAATAATTTTTATAAACTTTGAATATTTAATTCAGTTCTATTTCTAAAGCATAAAAATAATGTTATTTTAGTTCATGAGTAAAAAAATGTGGGATAACTTTGATTAAGCACCCAATTCATGGTTAGCTTAGTGTTAAGGTTTGTTTATTCAATGGACCAATTTTTGATCTTTAGTTCTTCTACTATTTGGTGGACTGTCAATGAGGGGGTCAATGATTCCATGTTTAGTGGCAGTGTTCTCCAGGCTTAGAGATTTATGTCAAGCTAAAGTTTCAGCTCAGACAGCCTGAGCCTATGAGCCTGAAAACTACAGCACTCAATCAAACCTGAGTTCGTTATTTATGAAATTGCAAACTGAGCTCAACATAGTATGCAGGAAAACTGCAAAAGATCTCTTCGAGTTTTATAAAATCTATTTTATGATAAACTTGATGAAAAAGACATTCAATAGATTGAATTTAGGCTTTAAAAACTGTGCTCAGTCTATGCTCAGATATTTCGATCTCTAACTTTTTTATCTTAAATTGAATTTTTCTCATAATTTCGTAAATTCAATGCAATGTGAGGCTTAAGGCTCAGGCTCAGCTCAGAGGCTCAGTTTCTTAAGAGTCTATCAGACCCAGGCTTACCACTGAGCCTGAAAAGTTCGAGCCTTGGAGAACACTGTTTTGGTGATTTAAATTTATTTATCTTTAAATTTACTTATTGACTATTGCAGTTGTGAGCCCACCAATTTTAGTGTCTGTTGTGAGGGATGGTTAAACTGGTTGTACAATCTTTCACTTGTGTAAGAATGAGGACTAGTGTGAGTTGGGTCCGACCCACTAGACCGACAGCCACTTGACCGACAAAAATTTTTTCACAGAATCCATCAATTCTTCTCAAATTTCAACAGAATCCATCGTTTTTTACAGAATTACTATATTTTATTGTATGTTACAGTAAATTCATGAAATTACATTTATTATGGTAGGTTAGGTTAGGTAAAGGGGCTGATACAAGGGGCCACTCAGAGGCTACATACCAAATGACCCACTACTTAATAGTAGGCATATAGCAGGGATTTCATCAATTGACTGTACAGTTTTGTCCAAAAAAAGCGCAGTTTCATTAAAACTTATATTATTATTAAAATTATATTAAATATACTTTATTGCAATATAAAGTGGTCTCAAATCATTTAATGATTAAAGGATTTCAACGTTTGCCTGCAAAATTAGCCTTATCTCTAAAATAAAAAAAAGTTAAAACCCTTAACTAGTTATAGATATACAGTGTGTCAAATAACTTTCTTGTCATATATAAGTTGCAAGGACTAAAAAATTCAGTTGTTTTACATAAATTATGTTCTAATGAAACAAAACTTTTAAAAACCCAATATATTTATTATAGAAGAAAAAATGTAAAAATAAGCCTAAATACTAAATTATGAGAAATTAAATAACATTAGCGATATGTTTGCCGTTTTGTTCTTGACAAACATTCATTCTCTTAATTAAGTTATCAACAATTTAGAAATGCACTCAAAACGTATTTTCACTTCAATTGATAAAAAAACTTTATAATAATTAAGAATTTATAAGAATTTTTATTTTATTAAATTTCAATCTTTTCCACTATTTAGAAATGCATTCAAAATTTACTATTTTCTCTAATTTTCTAATCTCAACTCTTAAGCCGTAGTGCAAGTGTTCGAGTCTCAGGTAAATTTTAAAATATTTTAATCTGTATTTGAATGCAGGTGTTTGAGTCTCAGATAAACTTAAAAATATTTTAATCTGTATCTGAGTGCAGGTGCCTAAGTGTCAGATAGCTCTTTAAAAATGTTAATATTTGCAATTATATTATTTCATTTTTATGTTTTGCATAAATATTTAATTATTAAACGTTAATTATGCCATAGAGTGCTCATATACAACCTTTTGGTAAAAAATCATATATCACAAGAAAGTTATTTGACACACTGTATAACTATATATTGAGTTTCTAGTATTGAGTTTAAGTTTAAAAATTAATCACAAAAAAATTTGCCTTTTTTTAACTCTTATGGCTCAATATTTTTAATAGCAATCAATTAAAGATCAAAGTCTTGATTATTCACTGCTAGTATTGATAGTAATTAATAATACAAAAACTATTTATTTTGTATTTCATTCAAATAAAATTTGATATTCAATGAAGTTTGAACTGAAAATGAATGATTGACTTAAAGTTTGAATGCACCTCATATTTAACCGTTTACTAATAAATAGAGAATGTTTAAGGCTTAATCACTAAAGGCTACCTATCATTTCAAATATATTGACAGTTAACACTTTTAAAGAAGTTTATTTTAGAGCTAAAGCTACTTTTGCAGGCAAACGTTCATTTATTATTACTCACAAATGAAAACTTTTGAAAATCAAAGAAAATCATTACTTTGAAGTTCAAATTAGATTAAACTTGAAGTACAGTTGAAGAAAATACAATAATCAGATATGAAGGCATGCTTTCTATTGTTAGAATTAAAGCAAATATTCATTAAATTTTAACTAAATTAAAGTTAAATATTATGGCTCACAATTGTAGTGATAATCAAAAAGTAAAAATAATTAGTCTTTGGAATGGTATAAAAATGTTACACAATTGGCTAAAGTAGTCAAAAGATCGAGAACTGCTCATAACATAAATTTATAGATTAAAATCAAAAGTATTCATTTGAAGAATGAATCAATCATTTCAAAATAAAATACTTTTTCTATGAATCATTTCTATCGATAGTTTTAGCTCTAATAATGAGTAATCTTTGCATTAAAAAAAAGTGTAACATAAGATAACATAAGAGCATAACATAACATAAGATAACATAAGAGCTGCCTTAGATATTACACTCAAGTATATATTTTATTTGAAGCAAATTTGGGCTTTTCTTTTGGTCATAACCGTAACATATTTTTAAAACTTTGTTGAATGCAGCAAAATATTAGTTTGTGAAAGTTTTTATCATTTAACATTAACATTATGACCCCTATTCTCAACAAAGGAAAAAATAAACATTTATTCAACTCTTATAGAGAGGTTTCAGTACAGCCTAACATTTTGAAACTATATGAAACTATAATACGCCAAAAAATATCTCCATTTATTTATATGA
>JAQFZT010000602.1:0-22478 GCA_034696325.1 Camisiidae sp.
GACTAAAAATCGCTGAAATTTTGACTAATAATTAGGAAAAGTGATAAAAAGTTAGCTTTTGAGGTATTGAATTTCAAATGAATACACCCCTAACTTAATCGACAATAACTATTTCATAATGAAACAATTGTTTATATTTGCGAAGAAATTTGAAAAGATCAGATCAAATCAATCAATATGAAATTCAACTTATTTATTGAATTTTAAGTAATCGAAATGCTTTATAACGCTAATAGTTAGTTGTTTTGATAGCTTTCATTAATTTTTAGTTGTTTACTTGTTTTTTTACCTCTACTTATGGAGTAATTTCAGCCTTAGTTTCATTGTAATGCTAAAGTAATCAAATAAATTAATGATACTTGAGATAAAGCATGGCTTTATGTTATCCTCCAATCTTTAATTATATTTCTCTATTAATGACACCTAACCAGAGAACATAATTATTCTTTGCATTTAATATACAGTCGATAACTTACATTTCTATTGCATTTAGACCTCAATCAATGAATTTGAAAAATTTTCTCTAAAAACTTCTACAAACACATAATACTTTGTTTTCGATTTTATTCATTCAATTCAAAAGTTGTTTACAATCACATCAAAATAAGATGAGTTTCAAAATAATAGTCAGCTATAAAACTGAAATTTGCCAAAATTTTTTCTTTTATGTCATTTCTCTTTTCAAATTTGAAACTTATAGTTCAAACTATTGTTGAGTTGTGAATAGGAATGGATGCAAAACATTTATAAGTTATGCAAAACCTCAACTCAAATATTAAAATCATTTTTAATATACAGTTGAAGCTCATTCAAAATGATGATTCATGAAATACTTGACTACATTGTGCTATTCCTTGAACTAAAACAAAAGAATTTTCTGAGTTTCAATGAAATTCCTTCCAAATATATATATTTGCCATAAAAATGACTTACAAAGTATTTCAAAAATGCAGAACCAGATGAAATGCATTTTCCTTAAAAAAAATCTCATTTTTATTTAATAGATTTGAGTAGAAGATTAATTATAATAAGTTTGTGCAGTAAATGGCGGGTAAAGTTTAAACCTATCCAATAAAATTTGTTATCCGAGTAAATAAATACAATTTGATTGACTTGTGCGTCAAATTTCAACTGCAATTTGCTTCAGATTTGATCGATAGCTTTTTAATCTATTCAAGGCAATAATTCATAAAACTTTTACTTTTTTGTTTGAAAACAAAATCAACACTTTGAAACAGTTTAAAAATGTAATTTGAAAATTGAAAATACTTATCATTGTTTGTTGGTGTATAAGTCCATGTAAGTTAGCGTTGAATTAATAATAAGGTTGCTAATTTACGCGTAAATTTAATTTTAAGGTGTAAATTACAGTAATTTACACCTCTATCATCCTTAATTAATAATAACTTTGAACATTCAACAAAACAGAAGATAAAATTAATTACAGTTACAATGAATGTCTACACGAGTTAACTACTGAACGTTACAAATAAATGATAGACACCTCACACTAATCACGAGGCTTTCAGACCTTAATGCTATCCGTAAGAGACTAACACTATTGAGACTTAGATAGCAAACTCTCATCTATTTTATTTGGCAGTTATTTTTATAATAATTATTATTTAAGAATGAATTATGTAATGTTTTAATTTAATATCGTTGACGGAAAATTTTCATCTCAATATGAAATCCCATTAATGAATGATATGAAATCATAGCTTCTATTATAGTAACTGATATTTGTTTGATAAGAGTTTTATTGATACTACAGTACAGCTACTCGAGGAAAGTTATGTATCCATCACTCAGGAAGTGATATATTTATAAGGGTTTCACAACTCATAACCACTACTCAATGCTAATAATGATTACTACTATTGAATGCTATTACTCATTAACATTACAATTTGTACGCTTCCCCTCATGTTTGATCTTCATTTATGACTTGATCTGAAGGGATCTCTGCATAACTTTTCTGGAGTAGCTGTACATACAAGAAATAAATTGAATTCCTATAGTCTTATTGAAGTTGAAGCATTGAATTTATTTCTCGTATGTACATATCAAAGGTGAAACTTGAACTTGTGAAAGGTATTGCTTTAAACAAGAAAAATTCCTTATTGTAAATGAATCTGAATTTTAAGTGATTACCAGTAACTAAGGTTATAAAGGATATTAAATTACAGATGAATACAGATTTTAAGTGAACACAAAACTTTCACACCAAGCTTTTTATTGATATGTTTTAAGGTGGCCTTATTTGATGTTATTTCCACTGCTGCACAGGTTAACAATTTAAGGAATATGGACGACATGTTGGATTAAGTCTCGCCATCAACAATACAAATAAAATGCAAAATTCTTGAGGAAGTGTAATAACGAAGTTAAGTTGAGTTAAGTTCGAAGCAAATAAGTCCCACATTTTGATCTATTGCTATTGTGACCAAAGTTGTAAAGAGTCTGATTGTAATCAATCACTGTCATTGCCAGTTATATCAAAGATTATAACGCCTCTCTTTCTTAGCAGGTCTGATGTATCACAATACACGACTTGATTGCCTCCACTCTCAGAGGTCGATGCCCTCTATTTCAGTTGTGGTCATAGCTTCCATTTCCAAATATTTAGTCAAGTCCTTAATTAAAAAAAGATTCTTAATATTAATTTTGCTCCAAAAACTCTCCTCAAACCACTCATAAATCCAATACATTCTAATCAATATTCTATAAGTTTATAAATTTATCAAATTTTCTAAAATTTTCAGTTAAACTAATTTATCAAACTCTAGGGGAGAATATATTGCAATCTCAAGTCATATGAATGGAAATCAGATCAAAAAAGCTAAATTCACTTCAATTAAATGTAATGAGAAAAAAATAAATGCAGATTAAAAAAGAAATAAGAAAAAATTGGATGGAATACAGAATAACTAATTTAATAATCGCTCATTAGCTTTGATGCCTTCTTTTGACTACAAAACCGTAATAAAAGTGACGCCTATTTGGATGAGCATTCATTAGTCAAATAATTGAGAGTATATTTCTTTTAATAATTAATAAGTTATAATTTTTTGTGTAGAGAAATTTTGATTGCTTATTGATTTTTAACATGGCTGTGACTATTCAACTTTTTATATAGTTTGAGTTAATTACATGAATTCCATTAGAGGTTTACTACTGATTCCATGATGTTATTAAACCCATAACTCTAGTTAATGTCACAGAAAAATGATTCCAATATTTTGTGAGTATTGGACGCATAAAAATCATAATTTATTGATCTAAAGCTATCATATTTTTATACTAAACTCAGTTCGTATTTATTGTTGAATCAAAAAAACATGATCGCAGTAATTATCGCCCAAAATTTGGGCGTTGGTTTAATCAACGAACTGAAAATTATATGCAATATTAAAATTACTTTTACTGTTATGGTATAAATTATACCGTATAATTAATAAGTCTCATAAACGCACTCAAGTCTACTTATCAAAAAATTTTCCGACTCTTTATTACCATTAATCTTAATGAATTTGATTTTCCAATAATAATTATATTTCATATTAAAAAATAATGAATATATATTTACATCATATCAAGTATATGTGTGCTATCGATAGCGTGAACTCTTCAATATGAAATTTAAATTAGTAAATGACAGCATGTAATTCACACTCTCGTGTACAGTAATACTGATGAGCACGTCATTCGAAAGGAGTTTGAGAAAAGTTGCAATAATTTGCGAATAAATTTTCTTCACTAATAATTATTAAATCAATTTTATTAATTCAAGCATTTTTCAATTTACAAAATATTAAGCATAGGTTTTACAGATTTATATTTTATGAAAAAGAAATTATGAAAATAATGTGTGAACATGGTGATTTTTATGCTTGATTTTCGTCATTTTTGCTTAAATTTGCTTTCAATGGTAGCATGAATTGAAAGGAGAGAAAGTAAGGTTAAAAATCTCATCATAATTATGTTGCGATGTAGTTATGTTTGAACTTATGCTTGAAGGAGTGGACAATTGAAGAGTACATGTTGATAAAACACAAAGATATCTTGATGTTTGTACATCAGAACAATTTTTTGGAAGGGGATAATTAGGCGATAGTTATCTGGATTGCATTTCTGCCTACATTATAATCTCTACTGAGTCAAGTTAACGAGCTTTGTTCTAACTATAATTTCCGCATAGCTTCATATAAATAGGAGTTTTAACAGATAATATTTTTAATGTATGTAACATATTATAAAAACTTTATTGCTTCGGGATATCATTATAAAATATGTTCACTTATGACTATCAAAAAGTGTACTTCTTTTCATAGTTGGCTGATCACAATCATTTTCAGCAATAAAATTCGTGTTTCATGTGGTTTAATTTGCATCTAAGGTTTGAGTCATCAATTTTCAGAAAACGGGTCAAAAAATGTGTTTATCAAAAAATAGTTTGTCAATAATCACACATAAAATATCACAAAATTAACTTCAAGTATTCAAAACAACTAAAATTCACTATCATTTGAGTCAATTTCAATATTGAATTTATTCTCGACATTCTCTCATAACTTTTTATTTTATTTTCAAATTTTTATTTATTACTCAAACCTTATTTTATGTCTTATAAATTTAAGCTGAAAATAAATGCGTCCAACTTTTCTTTAGCTTTATAAATGCATTCAAACATTTGCCGAAAACTTTCTGAAAAATATTCAGATTAAAAGTAGAAAATGGTTTGTTTTGCTAAGTATTATAAATTATAATCTGATTAAATTTAAATCTTTTGACAATATGTCAATTTTGGAATTATCGTATTTAGAATTATAGGTATCTCTAATATGAGAAGAATTTATTCTTCTGTAGACTAGGGCTTCACCCGTGATCCCGGCAATCACAACAATTAACTTTTTCTACGCTCTTTATTCTTATTTCTTCCACAAATCCATTATAAACTTTATTTTCTAATTAAACATAAGAAGCCTCAAAATCGCCATAAACATCAATTTCATGTTATGCTAGTACTCAATGATGAGTTTACTCATATTTCTCTGAATATATAAAAATTATCTGATTTAAAATTATCAAATCTGGATCTCGGGAACAAAATTTCCCTTTAAGTGAAACCCTACTAAAGACGATAACTTTTAAGATTAAATCTACTTTTTTGTCATATGTTTGCGATATCACATTCAAGCTTAGGTTTCGAGTTCTTAATCTTGTTATGACAAAAAATTTATGAATTATAATACAAATCCTATATTAATCAAACTTATAATGAAATTTTTAAAGTCGAGAACCATTAAACACATCAATCCTAACTATAACACTGAACTGATTGATATAAATAGGATGAAAATTTTGAAGCTTTGGATTTATCAATATCTGGCAGTTTTAGCTCCACTTCAAATACATAGGTTTGCGATAAAAGAAACCCGATTATAGGCAGATATCTTGAAGTTTCATTTGTATATACGGTTATTGAATATTTATTCAGACATGAAATAAAAGAGCAGATTGTAATGGAATAGAAACATAGTTATGAACAAAAGCAAATTTGAATTTTCAATGAAGCAAAACAACAGTTAAATTTGAATTTGCAATTTATACGAGAGCCACAGTTGGCTTTTGCAACTTCTCTAATAATGATTATTTCTATTGATACTCAGAATGCGGATACAAAGCATTAAAGTTGCGGAGAATGAAAATTATAAAGACAATTGTATTGAAATAAATCAAACTTTTGAATGTGATATTTGAAGCAGAAAGAGAGAAATATTCTTCATGCACTTCACGCTGCTGTGTCTTATGCAGTTAAATTTAAAGCACTTCCTTCATGAAAACATATAATAAATAATGAATAAAAGAAAGCTATTATAATCGGCAATTTTTCCACAATAATTATTATGTTTAACGATTCCGTCGTCAAGCAAAAGAATATAAATTTAGGCAAATTATCATTTTTATTCCGCTCAAGTGTTGTACTTTACCGAAAAAATTATTAATTAAATCATGAGGCATTCGGTTATTTTTTGTGGATAAAAACACTATTCAATTAAGATGTTAAATGTGTTCATCAATTAAGTGTCAAAATGATTTCAAGATTAAAAAATGGTCATTAATAATGTATAATTGTTTTATAAAAATACCTGTTTTGGTTACATTTAAAGATTCATTTTAACCGAACCATACTTTCTGACTGGTCTGCATTGAAAACAGTAGCGCTGACCAGAACTAATTCACTGTAACATATTTTACGGTAATCGCAGCCAAATGTGATCGTGATATGTAGTACCGAATAAGGATAGCGTGACACGTAGGCATTACAGGTAATTTTTATGGTGAGAATGATTCTTGTTGTTCACTTTCCTCACGCCTCTGACACTACTTAAGTTGCCTCTGAGTTTTGAATGCTTATTGAAAGTGTCCATTCACTGTAACTGTTACGCTACAGCTATTGCCGAACTCTTTGTTTTCTCAACTCAAAAGAATTATTCCTCAAAAAGTTTACTTCATGTCTTCCCGTATAATTTTAATATTTTCAAGTGTCGTAGAATTAAATCATCAATTTTGACCTTTTATACTTCATAAATTTCTTTTTAAATTGGCTGCAATTTCCTGTTTGCATGTTTAACACTCTAAACAAATTATCCTTTTATTTGTATTTCTCTTCAAATCACAATTCAATTGCAATTCTCCAGTGAAAAAATTATTTTCAAGCCTTTATAACATTTCATTACGAGTTTTCCGGTCATAATTATCAATAAATTTCAAACTCTCGGTTTTTATTCATAAGATATTTCGTTAAATTCTATTCAAATCTTCCACAAAATGTTCTTCGAAATTAAAAAGATTTTTATCATTAAATTTTGGACTCATGACAAAAATAAGTTTCATAACTTGACAAAAATACTAAATCACAGATTCTTCTACAATAAGAAAAAACTATTTTGTTCACAAAATGAGAGGTTTGTATTTTTAAAGATGCATTCGGTGATAATGATAGTTTTCCTGGAAATATCTTGTTATGATTACTCCTTTTGTTCAAAACCAGTGCCTATACAAGAATTTGTTTTGTGAACAGAAATGAAAAATTTTTTGAAAAAAACATTTTCAATTGGAAAAAAATCTGAGGTCCATTGCTAGATACGGCACTGTTTTAAACTCCAAATTTATCCTTAACCTTAACATGAAAAGAAATGTTGAAAAATAAATTATTATGAAAACAAAATAAAATTTATAATGCAATTTAGTTGTCAACGCCTATCCTTTACATTCAAGGTGTTGTCTCTTAATTAACTGAATTTTGATTAAACATCAAGAGATAAATAAAATAATATAAAAAATTAAATTAATTCAAAAAATTTGCAAAATAAGAATGTATTCTAAATTATTTTTAGAAAATTCTGTTGAAGACAATTATAGCATTCATATATCACTTGAAATCGTGATTTCATAAATAATTTATTCAGTTTAAAGGATTTAATCATAAGATTCTTAGTATTTGATCCGTGTTCTGAAGAAAGAGAATATTAGACTTGTTTGAGTGAAATAAATCAAACCCAACATTGAAATAAAGGATAGAAAATATTGAAGTTAAACATATAATTTGGAGAAATTGTTTGCCTATAAATAATTGTGAAGTTTAAGCAAAGATTCCTAAGTTTCTGAAGGACGGAATGGGATGGAATGGAATGACAACCCTTATAGTTTCAATCCTTCTGTTGAGCGCACACAAGATGTCATTAAAATAGTAGATATAATATTTCGAACGACTGCCAAGAATTAAATTATATTCCTCTTAATGCAGTCCAATGCAAATTAGTTTCAGTAAAAGTTAAGATCTGGAATAGACATTCGACACAATAATTGGAATCCAAGGCAACGAAAACCTACAGATGTATTGGAGGCACGTTTTCAATCTTTAAGCTGATTTGCATTTTTCATTTGCTTCTCCTGCAGGTTAGTGAATGACAGTCGCGCCCTTTCTAGCTGTAACCCCTTATTAACATGTCTTTCAATATTTCTTAACTAAACAACAATTCACAAAACAAAAGAATTATCTTTGGCAGTCATTCTCAAAATTTCATTTAAATAGCATTCAATTCAATAATCATATCAAAAAATTAATGTTTCAAAAGCCAATTTTTAAAATACTATTGTTTTTGTTTTTAATTGATCGACTTTCTAATTGAAAAAAGTGTGATTTGACTGTAAATTTGAACCTGACATGAATTGAATAAAATGTTGTAAATTTTTGAATTAAATAAGCATAATTAGGCAAAAACTACCGCTTTATCCTTCAAAATTGAAAGCCTTAATTTGAAACATATTTATAGAGACATTTGCCTCAATATATTATAGATTAATGAATCACTGTATCTGTTGTATAGAAACTGCAAATTAATGCAAAAGAAAAGGACTGCAAATGACTTTAAAAGGAAATCTTAATGACAATACAATGATGTTGTTTTGCATTAGACAAAATGTTTTGATAATTTAAATGAATTGTGAAAGCGCTTGAAATTTTGCAGCAAAAGTTTCGAAACACAGGCAGTCGAAAGGATGAAAATATATGATAATGTCTCAGCTAATGTAAATTTCTATGAAAGCTTTGATGATGATGATGGCAATGATAATAAAGATAATCATTTTGAATATTGTCTTTCTGGATAAGTTTTAAGTCTCCTATTTATTGACTGATCTTTACTTTTCGCCAACGATTTTCTGCATCACTTATACTTTTTTGATGCCTTAATTCAAATCAAAGCGACACTTTTAATCTCTTCGGAGTTTAAGTTGGGAGAAGAGAGAATTTGATTTCAAATATCTAATAGATTTCATGCGTTGGCTTCAGTTGTCATCAAAATATTCAATTTTCGAGTCTATAACAGTACGTGAGCTTAAGAAACCCCTTTTTAGTGCTCAATATTAGTTCAGAGGCTGTAAAAAGTTATTTCCAAACACTCAAATCCAATTCATTAATGCATATTCTCTTCATCTCTTCTTCTCTTCTCTAGTTTTGATGAATAAATAGAGTGTTTATAAATGAATTTCATTTGAAGTTTATCACTCTTAACAGAACAATAAATAAGTTTTTTCATTCAACATTTTAACCATAATTTATCTGAGATTTAGTTGAATTTGTAAAACTATTAGTTGACGTTAATATAAGTTATTTAAATCAATTATTACAGCGTATCGTTGAAAAGCCTTAACTTAATCTTATTTCATGCAAAGGCACTGATGAGTTCGACCCCATCTCTTTTGCCCCATTTTGACCTACATTACACATTACACAACAGGAGGGGTCATATGTATTGAAGTCGTCTAAAGTGCGGTGTCTTACCATCTTGAAGGCGCCCAAAGCCTCAATGCCTCCGTATTTCCCCCGCAACTGCACAACTATACGCGCGAATATAACTACTACACTATCTTATACTGCTCTCTGGTCTCTCTCTCTCTCTCTGGTTTCTCTCCCTCTCTGGTCTCTCTCTCTCTCTCTCTCTCTCTCTCTCTCTCTCTATTGATATGACCATATCGTAATACATATACTAAGTTATATCCCTTACACCCTACACATAGTGTAGACCATATCCCTTATAGCATATCGGAATCCCCATAAAAGAGGATCTCATACCTCTGTAAACCTCATCATTTTCAATCATACTGACAATTGGTCTCATTGATCATTTTACTCTCTTCCTCAACCAAAAAGCTGTCTCTTCTTCAAGAGGGGAATTTGCAAGGAGTAGCATAACATGCAATGCGGAATTGTTTGACCTCCTCATGCAATAAGATTACTATCAGAGTTGATGGCGATATACTTAGAAGAGTGGCTTTTGTGAATTCAAATTTGTAAGCTTTGCAGTAATTCTGAAAACATTATGGAGTGGTCTTTCCAGATCGGTTACTACACTCAAAAAAGAAATAGTGGAAAAGGAGAGCGAAACACAATGCTGTCCAAAAGCCATAACTTATGGCTCAAAAATGTGAAATACAGGTATCATTAACTTTTGCATAAAGAATATGTCTTTATATGTGGCTTTCTTTTGACAACAAAAAAATACTTCTCACTTAATTTAGCTCTAAAGTGAATAACCCATGAATAATATATAAATTATTACGTAAAGTTTCCCTAAAATATATATTTCAAAAATAAATTGTAAATTTTTTCCTCACTTTCACTTATTATATGTGCTCTGAAATTAATACTAAGATCTGATGATAGCTTTATTATTATCACGTTATTCTCATACAAAGTATATAAGTATTTATTAGTGTTAAGTCTCATTTACAGTGAGAAACATGAAAACTCGTGAAATACTATGTCCTTATCGTTCGAAACACTCAATCTCTTATATTTGAAATGTAGTTTTGAAACTCATTATTTGCTGATAAAAATATTTCGCATTAATTTTGTTGAGAGAATAACTATATATGCAATAAAAGTAATACTTTTGATGGAAGAAAAACTAGCGACTAATTAAAATATACTGTATTTTGAATTTACTGGTATATTAAGATTACTTATGCATAAGCATAAGCATAACTAAATATATACATGTAAGAAAATGCAGGTTCAACAGCATTGGACTGTCGAATGTTCATGCGTTAGTCAATGTTTAAAAATAAGGCAAAATATATGTTCGCCATTCAAATAAAATGGTTTGCGCATCAACTTTTCATATCATGAATTAAATTTGTACGTATAGATCGTTTTTCTAAAAACAAAATTCTGTACATAATCTCTATGTATGAATATGTATGCACTAATACATCATTTCACTCAGAGAACAAATAGAGGAAAAGCTTTTAATTAATTTGTCTCTTTACTCAAGTTGATTGTCAAACAAAAATTGCCATTTGTGCCAATGACAGCGATTCTCTCTTTATTCAGGCAGAGTAGAGCCCAGTCATCATACAAAGAATCACGCTTTTTGTTTGATAGTAATCCGTTCCTAATTTTTTCTATTTGCTTCTCTTAATTAGAATTTGTTTTCTGACAAAAATCTTTCTGAATATCAAGAAAGTTTCGATTATCTTCATGAGTGAGCTTAATAATTGCATAATATTCAGTTCACTCACTTTAACTTTTGTCATCATAGCTTTCATTCAGCAAATATTCAAATTCGTATACAATTTCCCTCAACTCCTCTCATATGTTTCTTATTCAAAGGAAATTATGATTCTTGTTTTGCATGAATTTTTTTAACTAATAGCTTAATCAACAATTTTCGATAACTTGTCTCAATCTCACGCTCACTAATGAAAGTAGATTTTGAAGATTTATATGCAGTATTGCTTTATTCATAGAGTATTTAAAATATTTTTAATCTGATAACTATATTGAGAAAATTAGATTTCCTGACGATTAAAATGAAAGAAGTTCTTACATTGATCTGTGAAAAAGCATAGTTTTCTAACGACTCAGTTAATGATGAGAGAGTGCCTCTGCAAAAGTTGAGCTGTCGAAACACTGAATTAGCTGTAATTAAATTAAATGTTATAACCAAAGTCAAAAAGAAAACATCCCTTTGAAGCTTGAATAAAAAAAATTCAATTTAGAGATCGTTCACAAGAACATAATGAAAAAGTTAATGAACTTCTCAACAAAGTATTATATTATATTGTGTAGAATTTTTTGTTTTAGACAATGGAAACATTGGATACTTATATAAAATAATCACATACAGCGAAAGTATGAAAACTAAGCTGTAAAATAAATGATCAATAGTGTATCATCAAAAACGGTGATGTGTCCAGCAATAGTTATAAGGGAAGTATTGGGTGTGACTTCCTTTTTAAAGCTAATACTAGGTATGCTTCAAGCGCAACACTTTCACTTCCGTTAACAACTCAAGCATTTCCAACAACTTTTGCAAACGAATTATTATAGTATTAGTCATTACAACCATTTTAAGTACAACGACGCAAATTATACCTTATAATGAAAGATTTAAAAAACATTAGAAAGTATTCTTGCATTTAATTCACAGTATAAGTTGCTTAAAACAAAAGCAATTTCCCGAAATGCTGCTTTCCATCAAACTCTTTCAGTTTATCAATTCATTTGTTAAGCATTAACTCAATCTTTCAATGCTTTAAAATTAAGTCAATTTTTTCATTTTAGTTGCTTATCGTTTTCATTCACTAATGAAGAAAAATAATTATTTTCTCTCAAAAATTGCTTCAAAATCTTCAAACATAATTTCAATAACAAAAACTTCACGCGATATTTGTTTAGTTTTAGTATTATTGTAACAATTGAGCTAAAATGATAATTTTCCGAAAATATTTTCTTTGTGTTATAGTTTTATTGATATTGATTTATTGCATACAATTTGCATACAATTTCATTTCACTATATATTGTATTCCTTAAAGCTTTTCTTTAATGTTCTGTGTTTTTAAGATAAGGCTCAGCCAAACTTAAGGGAAGAAAGTATTTATCTCTCAACTACTGTAGAGCTGTAAGAGAGACATTTGATGTACAAGTATTATATAACACATATCGCTTTTCGCATTATATTTTAAATACTTTCATCACTTAATTTCACAAATTTTCGTGTTATAGCTCTAGTTTTCTGTAAAATACTAGCTCATAGTTGTTTTTGTAGTAAAATTTTGTTTAAATCGAGTAAAAAATACAAATAATTTATGTTAAAGTTGTAGGAATTAAGCACAAAAAGATCATGACAACATAATTCATAATGTTTTGTAATTGCAATAATCAAAGAAAAAGTTACACGTATTTTTCCAGACCTACTTTCAAATATACTAAACTTCTTAGGATTTCTTCATTCAAATATGAAAAGATATGGCAATGAAAAACTTGTAAGAATAGATTGAAACTATTTGTCACAAACTTAAAAATGATATTAAATAAATACTGTATAACGATAAGAATCGTAATGCGAAATATTGTATATATGACACAAAACTTAAAATTTGATGATATTTTTAATTCGCAACTTGAGAGCTGGAAATACATTTGTATTTTGTTATCGGCATAAATGTTTTGATGTATCACGAATGAAGACCAGGTGTTTTCCATTTGACTGTATTTCATACTTTGTGTTGAGCTAATTGTTTCTACCGCTTGAATGAATTCGCCAATTTTTTTATTACTTATGGCTTTGGGTTTAGTTATGTTGATGTAATGCATAACTCATATCCTAATATGATATTTGGACGCATCAAAAGTAGGTCACTAAATAATTACAAACATGATGTAAGCATTGATGTTACTTTGAGACGCATCACATACTAAGTTAGTATTCACTATCAAACACTATTTTATAGATTGAAAAAATACAAGACATAATAATAGTCGACTTTTACAGTCTATTAGAGGTCGAACCTATGTTTTGTGGTTTTTTCGGAAGTCACAAGTTTTGTTACTACAAAACGATACCTATTGTTGTCAGGTTTTTGTATAGATTTTTTAGTAGTGAATAATGTCTCTCCTAATTATTGATAATACAATTTTAGATTAGAATTTGAATAAAATATTATTTTCAGCCAAATCGAAGGAAATCGCTTTCGATTAAGATCAGAGCTTTTGTTATTTCTTTGTCATATTTAATTAATTAATGTCAACTTAATCTTATTTCATATCTATTTTTCATTTTCAAATCAATGTCTTTCACAACAATTCAATCAATCGTTTCAAATGAAAATAAAATTCCGATAAGAATTTCAATCTGTTTTAAACAAATTTAGAGTTAATTTTTACGCCAAATCGCAAGCAATTTCAACGAGAAATTTAATTAAAAGTCACTTAAATTATAGAAGTAAATGATCTTAAAGAAGATACCGGTCAAAACTTTGATATGTTTGAGTTAATCTAAAATTAAGATTTGTTTTGATTGTAAATTATAGGAGAAATGAAGGATTGGATGCTTCACTCCTAACTCTAAATGATTGAGTTCTTTCATAAATCTCTTTTATATTTTTCATATACAGAAAACAGCAAAAAAACTATTGTTTGTGAAAAGCATTTATTATTTTTAGTCAAGTTTTAGTAAGAAAAGAGAATATCTGAATGAGAAAGTGATGTTTGAAACCAACCGCTAAGTTATTGAAGACATCGCAACGGTTTGGATTTGATTTCCGCTAAAGTATTACTCGGAATGGAATAGAATGTGTTGCTATTGTGACAGAAAAATGTTTTATGTACGAAATGCTTTCACTCTTTACTATTGTTAAACTAATTGCGACCGAGACCTTGGAGTTTATACCCTTTCCTAAAAAATATGGAAAATGAGGGTCAGATATGGGAGGTTCCAGCAAAAGATATAACGTTGTGATGTATACAATCTCGACCCAGTTTTCTACGAGAGTTTTTATATCAAAACCAATTATCACTCGCGAACTCGAAACAGATGCTGAGCAGTACTGCAGATGGAATAGAGAGCCTGAGCCATGAAACCCAGACAGTCACTTCCTCCACAACCCTGTTTTAGAAACATTCACTTTCATTTGGCCTACATTTGCAATGAGCAAACCTACACATTCGCACAATTGCTGGCATATTGCAATCGAGGACCCTATCTGTTGGGTTCTATAAAATGATTTTGGTTCTCATGGATTTCTTCCCCTTTCTCTCTTTCGATCAACACATACCGGCACACATAGAATGTTTGATAGCTGTGGGGATCCATCCGATCCATCCTTCCTTAGATGAGATTCACTCTTGCACTACTTGCAAGTCCTGATCTTGCCTACAATTTGATGCCCTACTAAAAACTCTCCTTCACTTGATTCAGCAAAATCATGTAATACAAGTGCGAATGCCCTACATTTCATCAAATTTTGGTTCTCACGCTCTTTTCCATCTCAGGTAAGGTGAAATCATACTAACTATTGCCACAACTCCGTTTGATCGGAATTTAGGCGAATAACGTTTTTTATTTAACGGTTCAAGATTTCAATCTCATGTGTATCACATGAATCGGTCTTTTTAGAAAACTATCGATTATATGCTTTTGTTGGCAAATAATAGTGAATTTAACACTTGGTTTCATATCTGGACTTTGGTTTTAAAGTTCTCAGAATCTGTAACTATAGTTCTCATCTTTATGGGCTTCTTTACCAAACTTGAAGCTCATTTAAATTTAATATATTCACGAGAAGTGCATTTCCAAATCATTTTATTGATCATTTGTAGCAATACTAGTAATTTAGCTCTTAGTTTCAGATGCGATGACTATATTAATTAAATTTAAAGTAATTAAATTAAACCATTTAGCTTTCAACCAATCAATTAGTTAATTGCTTATTAAATTGTGAGTTAAAAGTTGTGTTTATCATAGTATTAACACTGATTTAGCATTTAGTTATGTTTTTCAAAAAGCAATTGCATTATGTGTTTGCAATTATTGCGAAAAAGTTACTCATAGATAATGAGTAACTCGAATGCATGATTCAATGTATACTTTTTCAGTAGAAGTACTAATGAATTCGCAACGATTCGGGGATCTATAATCATAGAAACAATTTATAATGAGCGCAACCAAATCCTTTTCTCATTAATATTATGCAACCGAATATCTACAACATTACTATGACTACAAAATAAATGCTAAAATTACAGCGCATTCGTTAATTCTTATGCTTTTCTCATTACAGCTCAGAGTCAGGAGATTTCAAGCCATAAAAAAATACACCGAATCTACTGCTCTATTGCTAAATAAATTAGAAAACCCATAAACTTGACTCTTTTATTTTGATTCATACGCTCTAAAAGAATCTCTCATTCGTGATTTTGATTCGTGATTTTTGTCTTTCAAATTTCAGGTTTCATTTGTATGCCTTCAGTGCTTCACAATTTAAATGTTTGTGAAGTTTTGAAGGCAAAAGTTGAGAGTTGAGAGAAAGTACAGCTTAAATATTTTAAAATAAGAAAAAGCTGTCTAAAATCTATTGATTTTGTCCATTGATTTAGTAAATAGACAAGATTTGCTTAATTTAAACGGGAATGTCAACAATGGTATTGTCAGCTCATTAGTTAAGCCAAAAGATATGACGAGCCTTTGCTAATCTATAATTGAATGTGATTTGATTGCCAACTCATTATAAATGAAATGTAATCTTAATTTTTCTTTCTATTATTCAAATATTGTTGATCAAAATTCAATCAGTAATATCGATATATTGCACAAAAATGAATGATTTATACAAGTAATTGTATGAAAATCTGATTATTAAAACTATTATACATAGCTATGCATAATAGCTCGCACTTAATCAAATAGAGATTAATTCAGATCCAAAATGAATACAGAGTATAATTCTTTAGTCCATTCAAATGCATGCAATAACTGCTAAGTTATGCAATAGGAAGTACTTGAACATTGTGATTAAATATAAATTATGAAATATTATGCTGACTCTATATGAACTTCAGAATGATATCTGTGAAACCATCAATTTTTAAGAATTGAATCCAATTTCGAATTGCTTGGTTTCACACTTTCATTAAATGAATGGTGACTTGTATTAAGTAGTAGTTATGTGCCAAATATCACATTAACAACTAAGTCTTATTTAGCAATCATATATCATATTAATTGCACTTTCACTGCCAAATAATTGCTAGATGTGAAACTGCGACATCAATAATGTTATACCAAATAGTTTCCATATTTTTTCCAAAGTTTTCACAAATGTTAAAACAAAATCTCAGATCATATTCCATTAGCCCTAATATTAAGTTGTGATAATGAACTTACTGTTCAACTGTACAGTAGTATGAAATTCAAATAATAGCTGATGTTTATGAATACTTTATAATTATATGAGCTTGAAGTTGAAGTTTTATTTAAAATGACATTCAAATTATTGCTTAAGTGTGAGTGATGAAAATTTTTAATAATTATCAAACAGTTTCGGAATCAACTTTTGCTTATAAGACTCTAGAAAGTACTAATTATACTTATTTCTCATATTTTGATGAATAATCTTTGAAAAAATGACAGGATATTATAAAAAAAATTAATATAATGTTCGTGTAGATATGGTTTAATCTAAAGACATCTTTAAAAATTTTTCACTTCTAAAGTAGTCCCAAAAACTCTATGATAAGCAAATGAAACAAAAGAATGCTCATGTGATTAATCAATTTATCTCTACATCGACTTGTGAACTAATCAATGCATACTTGAGTTCATAATGAGAGTAAGATATCATTTTACTTATTTTTAAGAAAAAATTAGAGATAATATGATAGTTAACTTAGAAAGCTTTTAGTGTTATATAACAAAAGTAAAGTAAACTCCATTAACTTGACTTCCCTTTGAAATACATTTACTTTAGTTTGCGTTTAATTGCTAGCAATTTGTTTTGCATTCTGCACATTTTGTTTTCTTTCCTCTTGGTTTTAATTTGCAAAGGGCTGTCTCTAAAAAAAATTTCACATGTATGTTTTGTATATTTTCTCATACAATAGAAAGAAAATGCATTTTAAAAAGAAAAGAAATTGCTTTTACTCGTCTAACAGTTAATCCATACTATAACGCATTTACGTTAAATCGCAAAATTTCCAAAAGAGAGGAACTATTCTTGTGTATGAACAATATAGAAAGCAATACATCTCAATGTGATGACAGTGAGAATAAAGGCTATACTTACTGTAGTTATTTGAATATAAGGGTGGGAATTGTGCATCATTCAGTTTTATCATTTTCAGTAACCTTTTCTCCGAAAATACTTCTTTTTAATGCTAATGTACAGTTCAGTAAAATATTGATACAAATTATACCTTAAATTTTTATGCAATTTTATGCAATTTTAATCTGATAATAAATTTATCATGAATCAGCTCAAGAATGGGATTCGATTAACCTATTTTTATCTCAAAATTTAATTATATCTCATGGCAATTAATTTTTTCAAAAAATTGGTTCGAAGACTATAATTCAAAGTATATTTTATGGCCTTTTAATCTAAATTAATCGCTTTCAAGTTTTAAAATAAGATTGCAGTGCAGTTGATTCAAGAGACAAATTTACTTCTTTTCAAGAAAAAATAACTTGATTTTGTTGTAGAGAATAATAATTTGGCGAAAAAAATTAATAAACATTCCTATGATTGGATTCATATTGAAAAATTCATTATGAGCTGAATATCCAATTTGTTTATAACACAATTGGAAATTGATGTTCTGTTTTGTGATGACTTATTAGATAATAGTAAAAATTTGAATATTTGAAAAATTTGATTTGAAATCGGTTTTCCTAATCTGAAGAGCAGTCAATCAATTTTGGTGACCGTTTATTCGATGCTCAATATTTAATATGCTGAAAGAGTGAACCCATTCACCAAAGTGTGAGATCTACTGTTGATTGTATTCGTGATCAAAGTTGGAGTCCCAACTGATGAATGCAATGTCCCTTAACTGAGGTTCTGAGTCTCCCCTTTTTCTTTTATTCGAAGTTAAGCAAAAAGACATGATTTGCAATTCTTTCTCATGGCATTTGCATAACTTACGTGTTAGTCATGAATTGATGCCTTTCTCAATCGAAAACAGTGAGCGCTAAACGTG
Source organism: Camisiidae sp. (assembly GCA_034696325.1). Classification (NCBI taxonomy): domain Eukaryota; kingdom Metazoa; phylum Arthropoda; class Arachnida; order Sarcoptiformes; family Camisiidae; species Camisiidae sp. Next base: position 18,550 of record JAQFZT010000602.1, read on the forward strand.
AAGCGCTGCCGATTATGCACTAAGATCTTAAAGATTACACACAAATCTTAACGAACCGAAACATGAGCTATGTGTGAGTCTTATACAACTTGCTATATATTAATTGGAGAAAACATCTCTACTGAACAATAAAAACAAAGCAATTATTATTTTAAATGTTTATCTAAATTGATATACAGATTAAAAAATACTAGTCGTGGAAAATCTATTCTCCACTCATAACTAGAAATCGGCTGAAGTAACACACAATATGTTATTTATTTGAACGCTTACAAAACTATCGTTTCTATCAGTGCCTATCAAGTGCTTGATTATCATCTTAAAACAAATCAAATAATTCAGGGCTAATGTGGAAGATGTTCAACAATACAAAGAGTTGATGTGATGTATGCATGTATGGATGAGACACAAAGTAATAATAGAACAATACTTGCTATACCTGTAGTATATTTAGTTATATACTAACTGCTCAACTGTCACCTAATGATGGATGTGACCAGAGAAGTACAGTGATTAAAAACCCATTAATTCAGTGCATAGTCTTATATTATTGCAATTTAATGGGCGTTTTCTCCGAGTTTTACCTGAACACCGCATAGAAATCATTATGAAATTATTAGAATCGCACCGAAAATACCAACACATCGCTACTGTGTTCATCACACCATTTTCTTTCAATTTTAACATCTCAAAGTGAGACAACATTTTTTAATTATTTTCTAGTCAAAGGACTTTCGTATGGAAACAATTTAAACTGTATGAAAACCTTTGTAAAATCGATTCTACGCATAAAAATTTTATGCAAATCTGTATTGTCTAAAATCTATATGAATTATTTAACAAAACAAATATAACTTATGCATTCGTGAGAAACAATTAGGCAAAACATTTTATTGCATGTCTGATAGAGTGATGTCATTTCGATGAATAGAACGACCATTTGATGTATGGATGGGTTTTGCAACTTTAGGTGGAATCAAACAAAACATAATCCATTATGAGATGATGGTTGGCATCACGTAAATTTTCTCATTTTAGCCTAAATTCTCAGAATTAAAGTTCTGAAACTTGAAAATATTCTGTAATCTTTTATCGACTCAATCTCAACCATAATACAAATTCTCACGAAACTATTATACAATAGTTATATGAAAGCCCAACCTCTGAATTTTTCTGTGCCTTAAATTTCTGAATTAATTCTAAACGCTTTAAAAAGATCAAAAGGCAAAGGTTAAGGTTAAACGAATGTAGACCATAAGTTAAGTTTGTTGAAAAAATCATAATATACTCAATCTCCTGATGCAGACAGACTTGAAAATTCTTCTACTCAATTAGAAACAAATTAATTACAAGAGTAAAAACATGCCCATAAGCACAATGAGTCATAATTGGATGGAATGGTATGGAATGGAAATAAATTTTAGTATATATTCTACTAGTTTTCAAGATTAAACAGACCTGCAGAATATTGTTGTTATTTTACAATGTATTCATGTTTACAATTATAATATTAATCAGTTGAGGATTTTTTTCTCTTCTAGACTTAGACTTAAGGACTTTTCTACTCTTGATATTTGATAATCAAATAATTGATATGAAAATGAGTGAAATTATTAGTTGAATCGATAGCAGATAGACAGCGTTCGAACATGAATGCAATAATTATTAATGGTTTTTATTGCCTTCGAAGGAAATTGAGGAATCAAACCTTCATTTTCGCAATGCTGGAAACGGGAAGAGCTATTAATCTGAAGCAGCGGGAAATCACAGCGCGCATGAACTCTAACTTATTAGCGATTCAATCCAATGGTAAAAGTTTCAACTGAAGATCAAACACTCAGATGAAAGATGAACAATAAATGACAGGAGAGCAATGCGGGCATAAAACTCATATCTCGAAAGTTGATCATTATTTTATCAATTTTTTATGCAATAATTCTTATAAAAATAACTTTTATTACTCATAATTAAACGAATAACATTTGGTAACAATTTTATGTTACACGTTTCAAAAATTAATCCTATGTTTGCACGCTTTGAAAGCAAATTGAACTCAAATCTTGTAAAATTACAAAAAATAGATTTATTTAAAGACATGATTTTTAGATAATGATTGAATTCTTTGCAGAGTTTTTCAACTCATAAACTCATGTATTGTCTCATTTAGCGAAATAAAGTTGTTTAAATTTAATTGATGTCTTTTGCTATGAATAGCATATCCTGAGCTTAGAATTTGATTTAAGTAGCTCTATATTTTTGACATAACAAATTCTTAAACTTAAATTTAAATATTGCAAATTTAAGAGTACATTTCTCATTAGCTGAGTATTAGGCAAACTTTCTTTTTGAAAAACTGCAAAATCTTTACATTTTCGCTTAAATTAAAAATCTTAATCTGCACTAATTAACAAATAATTCGGTTCAATCCTAGAAACAATTTAGGTTTTATCATATGATCACAGAAAGCAACTCAAGAGTCATGTTTTTATATGAGATTTAAATTCTCTCAAAGCCTTCTGCAATTTTTTGTTATTCATTTAGTTTTGACTCTAAAGGTCGAAATAATGTTTGTTTTACTCAACTTAAATATTCTGTAATTTGTTTATGCCTTAAAATTGAGATATGTCTCAACTAAGCAAATAGAGAAACACTCCTGTTTTTGCTATATTGAAACACTTCAGTTGCTTTTACACCAATATAATGGTGAAATCTTTTTAAAAACCTTTTCATTTGGTTTAAAAATGGCATTTGTGCTGACGTGTTCACGAAGCATAAGATATAAACTAATATTCAAAACATTACATAACTCCTCAATAATTTTGAAATAATTTCAGATAAAATTTTCATTGTTTGGAAAATACACGCAAAGTGTAAATACTATGAAAATCACTATTAAGAGAAACATTTGTGGCTGCATTAGTTATTCTTAATTATTTTAACTTAATGAGGCATAAGAGCTTTGCTTAGCATTATTGTTGATTTGCAATAAAACTTAATAGATTTTTCCTATTCACTCAATTCCATTCAAATATTTCCAAATTTCTATTATTTTTCTAGAAAAACCATATCATGTAAAACATTTATCTTCAGTTAAATAAAAAGCTTTCATCTCAAACCTTAACTCACAATAGACTCTCGAAATTATTACTGAAAATTCAAGAATAATTTTCTTATTCATCACTGAATGCTTAAATAAGATCTTTAGTGAATTTTTTGGATTTCTGCAACTTATTTCAAATTTTAAATATAATTTTTCTTTTAAATTAAATTTTTAGCAAATATTTCCAACAAATTGAGGAAAAAAATTTCCTAAAAATACTTATTTTAAGAATTCATATTTGATTTATATGATTATTCAAGTGCATTATATATCAAAATAAGTTTCTATATTTGAAAAGTTTTGCTAAATTTCTTAATCGACGAAATATATTATGTTATTTAATCTGAAGTTTCGAGACTTGATAGCCTCGATATCACTTGATAGAAAGCGGAAAATCTCTACTTTAATTATCTATAATATTTCCATTAAAAGCTATTAGCATTGTATGTTTTGAGTATAAATGCAATAAGTATTACAACCAAAAGAATAAAAGAAATGTTGAGTGAATTATATTTAAATTATAAATTACTGTACAGTATGTAAAAAAAGACTGTTATTTGAGTGAAATACTAGTAAAAGGAAATTTGAGTGCAAACAAGGCCTCAGCTCTCGAGCGGGTAATGATATAAGAATATCTGTTTGCAATGGTGATGCGTTGAATTTGCTGAAGTTTTTTGAAACCAGTTTTAGTGTCTCAACTGCAAAGCCAGCACTGGTTCGATGCACTTTCCACGTTTTGTCAGTTAAGTTTTCGAAAAATTAAGTCTTCGCATAACTTGTGTTTGCAACAGTTTTTATTCCACTCAAGTCATTGCTCAAACACTAAAAT
>JAQFZT010000603.1:0-22464 GCA_034696325.1 Camisiidae sp.
TACTCTGAATGTCAGTGTTTCCAATGGCAACAAAATATAGGAAATAATGCTGAAGTGCACTTATTATAGATATCATATCATACCTGTATTATAGAAGTTGTACTGTATATGTTCAGCATATATTAACTTATGAGGGAATATGAGTTACATAATAAAATTCTGCTGATATTAAGTGCAAAACTACGCGAGCATTAAGAAATACGATGAGCTATAGCTATATAACCACAGATACTCATAATTGTATATCGATTTGTAAAAACTGAACAAATGGTACTTAAGACTTATTGTATTGACTAAATTATATGAAGATAAGAAATAGTTGGTAACAATTTTAGAATAAAACCAAATAATATTATTGTTGAGACAAAAAAGTAATTTTTTGTGCACATTATTTATCAGTGCATATATTTTAGGTCAAAGCCGAATAAAGTGGCACAAAACTAATTAATATGAAATTAAACGATTTTTCGAAATAGCAGACAATTAGCGACAAAATAGACTTACTTTCACTTCTCTCAAATTCATGCATTCATCCCATGAATAATACTTTTTCTTCATTCTAAGAATATAAAGCATGAAATCCGAAGTTTACAAATAAATTCATGTATGCATTGAATAATAGATAAAAGATTTAGTACTTTTTGATGGCAACTTTCTCTCCGTTGTCAAGTCTCTGTCCCAGAAGAACTGATCCATAGGTTCCATCACCCAATTGGCTTAAAGTCACGTATCTATTCATACCTGGCTTTGAAGTTTTATTTGTCAATCGATTCAGTGGAAATTGAGTCTCAAAATTGGGTTTAATCAATGACAACATTACACATCACTAGTTACTAATTATTATTACTATTATTTATGATCATTTCAATCCCAATTATTATTTTACTCAACATTTCTTTCATTATTATCGATGATTTAATGTGAATCATCATAAAAAACGAACTCAATTTGAAGAAAATATTAGTTATATTTTAAAAATCAGTTTTTCTAATGCTATAATAACTACGATAGCGTTCAGAACATTACGTTCATTGCAATTCAATGTCAGCTTTTTTATTACAGTTAAGTTTTGCAGTCAAGTCGTCGTATTGTAGTTGTGATATAACTTTGACGTATTATAAATGCATCAAATAATCAATGAGAGCAATGTCACTGTTTTACTTCTCTTACTTTTTAAAAACGTTGTATTGCAGAGACTGATTCGATATATTTTTGTGACTATTCAAAATTGAATGAATTTCTTTCAAAATGCTTTACACTACACATTACCGATTGATTCTATATAGAAGAAAAAGTTAGGATTAACTATACCTCTAAAATATAGATTCAATTGTATGCGTCTGTCATGCGCTACAATCGGTTCAATATTAATATCATTTAATATCCATTTTAATCAAATTATATTAAATTCAGTTTTACGTAATTCTCTATAAATATCAAATTATTTCTTAATCATAGAGTTTAGAGTTTATCATAACTTCAAAAGTTCTTTTAAAGTTAAGTTTTAAAAAACTTCAACAAAGAGGGGATTATTAGTAAATATAAAGCTATTGAGACATCATTTATGTAAAAAACAATTGTAAGGCAATTGTTATGAAAGTATTTCCCTTTCCGTTTGTGTGAACACAAGTTTTACATTAAATTTCAAGTAAATATCACTAAATTGTGGTTAAAGAAGACAAATATGGGACACAACAGCATATGGTATTCCCACCCAAGAAAATTTGGTGCCGGATCGAGATATTGGTAAAGATTCTTCTATTTGTTTGATTTGAAAGATAATAAATTGATTGGTTTAAGGATTGATTGAGAGAGACATAAATTATGATTAAATAAATTGTATTAATTTGTGTTTTGTTGATATAGTCGTGTCTGCAGTAACCATCACGGACTCATCAGGAAGTATGGCCTCAACATATGCCGCCGTTGTTTCCGTCAATACGCAGATCAAATTGGGTTCAAAAAACTCGATTAATTGATAGTTTATTCAAATTTAATTGTATTTAAACATCAATATCTCATAAATTTGTTTTTGAAATGATTTTCAAATAAAAAGAATTGAGGCTTAAATTAATGATTATTTTTAATCACTATTAATAAACTCAAAACATTTAATTGATTTACAATTAATTGACTTATAATTAATATTTTATTACTAAATGTTTAATTAGAGATAAGTTTATGAATGAGAAAAGTGTATATAATTTGATTGAATTGAAAACAATTGAATTGATCTGAAGAGAAGCTCAATAATGAGCGGGTCTTATAATGAGATAATTGATAAATATTTTAAATTAATTACTAATATATAGAAACAATTGAGATATTGTTGAGACACGAATCGTAACATAATTGACAACAATTTATTTGACAAATAATACGAATGTATTGACCATAAGTTAGACGACGTCTTCATTAATAGAATTATCACGTATTACAAGAATGCTATTATATATTTTGATAGCCGGACCCAGTTTTAGGCCAAGAATTTTTACGATATCGTTCTGATTGAGCAATAAAAATGCCTCGCCATCGATGAGCTTTATATTAAACAATTAAAGGATTAAATCTTAAGAATTGTAATCAAGTCATTGAATACCTCATCCTGAAAGACTTGGCCAACTGTTTGACAGCCAGGAATCAAATCAATGAATTCGGCCACCTTTGAAGGTGTCCACAAAAGAACATCTTTGGATTTGGTTTGATCAATGCCTGGCAGAGAAGTTTTCGAATGTCTGTCCCAACAAATGGGCGCCTCTTGTTGTTGTTGAGACATTCGCATTGCAAATATTGATTGTTGAAGAGTTGATAAATTCGTTACAGAAGAGGGAGTCGACGGACGCGAATGTTTAGCAGATTCAGAATTGCTGCTCAACTGAGGAGATGTCGGACCATTCGAAGGGCTGCTTCCGTGAACAAGTCCTTTACGTTTTCTAGACTTATTGCTTGCAATTATCTGCTGTGCTTTCACAGCTTTTTGGCTTTTTTGCACTGAGTTTAACGAATTTGATTCGGAAGGAGTTGGAGAATCAGATGGACAAACACGTGTCTCATCCACTTCTTCATTCATCAAAATGTCCATTTTATTATGATTTGATGGATTCCCGAGTCTATCGGGCAGTTCGTAATCTAGTCTTGAGTCAGTGTAGGGACAGCTCACTGTTGTGTAATGACTCAGATATTTAGGACCTCGAATATGACCGATTCCAGTACAACCAGGAGTAGGACATGAATTCATATCATCTTTTTTCGGTGGTTGATCTGTCATTTGAAAATAATAATTCCCAATCAGTTCATATCAAACAAATCAAAATCTTCATATAATTTCATAATAAAATGAAAATACCTGATGGAGGCGGAGGTTGTAAAGGGTGTCCAGTCTTGTGACACCAATTGACTGGATGTATGTCAGGACAGTCGTCGTCCAACTAACACAGAAAATGTTGGATTAAATTAATGAATTAGTAAGAAATAAACATTTACCCAATAATCGTATTTTTCATCCCAACCATCGAAATGAATTTTAATGCTATGCGACTGGCGGTGAGATATAGAAGAGACGCGGATGAGTTTTGGGTTCCGTTTGTCGACCACTTCTAACTTCATGCCTACTTTAAAATTATTTGAGACCCGAGTTTTGAAAGAACGTGAAGAGACTGCCAGTGATTTAGTTTCAGAAAGATATTCTTCCCACGAAAATCTTTCGCTTGAACGGTGATAATCTTTTGGTGGTGTCAGTGATCGACCCTTTGTCCGACACCTAAAAACAGTATGATTTTTATATCATAATCAGAATTTAAAATGAAAAACTCGTACCAATTGATAGCGTGAATAAATGGAGACGTTGTTTCTGCCCAATAATCATAGCTATCATCCCATCCATCAAAATGTATAAGAAGCCAATTATCAATAATGTCTGCAATGGTTGCGACACAAACTAAAGCAGTGTTAGCGCGATCGACAGCTTCCAATTTCATGCCAACACGAAATCCATTGGGTGTCACTGTTTGCTGTGCATTACACGCTGGAAATAAATGTTTTGGCGCCGCAATAGCTCTCGTTTGCAATAAGTAATTATTCCAATTGAACTCTTCTCTAGTCATACCATGAGGTGGTTCTAACTTTCTATGAGTTCTTTCACAATAACCGGCCGGAAACAAAAAATTATGATCTGCGTTAACCCAAAAGTCGAACAATTCTTTATAGCCATCAAAATGTAGTCTTAATCTAAACCCACAAATTTCAATGACTGATAAAACACAGAATTTTGAGGGATGCTGAGGATCGATGCCCTCCAGTTTCATTCCAACTTTAAAATTATTCTTAAGTGACGGAAACGATTGATTCTCATTAAAGCATTTAACGGGTGCGGCCACAGTACTCGTTTGTGACAAGTATTGACGCCAAGAAAAGACTCCACCAGTTTGTGACCCGCTATTCTCAGTATAATTTCCAGTATTAGTTTCAACGTCTTCCACCTCTTCATTTGCATCTTCATTGCTATCCATTTCAGCATCGATTGGCTGATCACTAGTTTCTGATGTTTGAATAGCCGTTTGTTCGATCTGTTCCATCGCTAATTTGCGCATTTTACTGGCCTCCACTTTCTTCGATTGACTTTTCTTTTTTTCTTGTTCCTGTCCATTAACTAAAGATGTGCCTGAAGTGGTTCGCTTTGTAAAAAGTTTTAAATGCGTTGATTGTAAAGTAGCACAAGATTTGCTACAAAAGCGTCCCTGTCTTATAAAGTTTTGTGCCGAACCTCTCAAACCACAATTAATACACGTTCGCATTGAATCGCTTTCAATGCTTTCAGTCATTTCGTTATTAGTGTCTGATTGTTGGGAAGGATTCTCTTCCAGCTTTGGTTTTTTCTTCAAAACTTCTTCGATCTCTTCTTCATCAATCATATCTAGATTTCCAAACTCATCGATTCGGAATTTCAAATCACTTCCCGGCAAAACTCCGATTCCATCCTTCCATTCCATTATTTGCAGAACAGAATCCATTTCTTCGATACCAGTTAATGAATTTGATTCACTTTCGGTTATTTTTGAAGATAATTTATATTTGTTTTGCAGATCATTAGTCGTACTGTTACTTGAATTGGTATTTATAGCGACAGATGTTAACGCGGGAGGCATTAAAGTTTGACTGTTTGTTATCGGAATCGCCGAAATTGAAGTGTTTTGAGATAATAGAGGAGGAAGTGGTGACTGCAAATTGTCGTCATTTGTTTTCGTTGAATCATCAGAAGCTACGGAAAAAATTACAAATTAGTTTCGAAAATACCTAACTTTTAGATTAAAATAACTTCAAATTGAGACAAAATAGTTTAGTATAAATGAGAGTGTTATACAAATACAATGTATGAAATCCAAAATTTATATTTTGTTAAGGTTTTAGATTTCAATAGTTATTGTTATTATAACATAATATTATAATAGAAGATGAATTTCAATGAATTATTACATTAAACAAAATCATTAACTGTTTGAAAGCTTTTTAACTCAAGCATAACTTAATAATGATTTATGAAGTTCTTCAAAATCAATATTTAAGTATTAATTTTACATGACATTAATATGAACAAAATCTAAGTTTAGAACAAACTTATCATACAATTGAGCAAATTATGGAATAAATGAAGGAAACTATTGTCGCACATCATATCATTGAACAATGCATTAGTGCTTTGATGACCGAAAAGCTTTTGCTTAATATTAATTGAATACCTTTTGACTTATGAAACTTATAATAAATACCGTTTGAGATGATTGTAGGTTTAGTTTCAAGTGGTAGTGCTGTTATAGTGGCAGTCGATGAGGCCGTAAATTCTGGCGTTGTTTCAATTGAGGTGAGCGAAGACAATGAAGAAACAGAAGTTGGAATTATTGTGACCCCGCCTGCAGTAGGCGTCGAGACTGAAGCAGCGCTTGTCACGGGTTTGGTGTTTGCAATAGACATCGAAGCTATTACTGTGTGAACATTCTTCGAGTGAGATATTGTCGGAACTGTAACTGTTGCTGAAGCTGTTGTCGAAGATATCAATGGAAGAACCTTTACTGGTGTTATGAAAGGAGTTTTGGATTTAACATTTGAAGAGTTCAAAGAAACGTTTTTGAATGTTGAGGAAACATATCCTTTGGACATGAGTGAAGACATCGGAACTGCAATCATAGAACAACCGTCAGGAGAGGCCACTAATGCGACCTGAGAGCCCAACTGAATGGTTGCAAATGAATTAGAAGTGATTTTATTGAGTTTGAAGTGATTTTGTTGAATTTGATGCCAAATGAATACTTACGGGAATAACTTTTCCAAATTGTTTGGGAGTTGTGGTAGGATTGACACTAGTGTCAGAGGCAGTGGTTATGATCACTGCTTGAGTTGCATCTCCACTAACTTTTGCTATAATATATTAGAATCAAAACTTAAGAGTATTTTCAAAGAATAATAACTAAAACATTACTTGAATTGCTATCTGCTCTCATATCTATAGATATGACCGGCTTCGGGGCAATAGTTCTTGTATTGCTCTGTATGGAAGTAATGTTGGGACGAATGTCACTGTTATTGATAGCAATATTCAAAGTATTGCTTGTCATTGGAATTTCACTGAACGAAACCGGAACCCATTCAGTGGACACTTCAGATGCTCTTCGCTGAAGATCATTATTCTTGCTGTTAGAGTTGTCATTAGTGAGTGCGGCCACATGTTCGATGGCAGTCATATTGTTAAGATTAAGATCATTCAAGTTAATCAAAGTTGCATTACTGCTATCACTACAATCCGATACTATAGACATAACTCTATATATGCTTTACTTCAAAAGTTCTCTTCACTTAAGATATGGTTCACTCGATTTCTTTCAATCGATAAACAAGTAAACCAAAAATGAATTTTCTTTCTATCATTCACTCATAACAAGCCATTTCTCTTAGTTTTGAACCTAAATCGTGAGGTTTGGAGAAAACAAATCATATTATGATTTAATTGAATTATTATAAAAACAAACAAATGATAGCAGACAAAGAATTGAAAGAGAAATATATTGCGCTTAGCCTTAAAATCATTGCTTTACTTACGTTACATTCTTTAAGGTTAGGTAAAGGTATTGACTAATAAATACTTAACTGGTATAATCATATCAACTAATTAAATGACTTCATTGTAAATTTTCTATTCAGTTATGAATACTTTGTTTATATTATATAAAGTTTACTTTAAGATTAAACTAATTTGACTCAAATTTACTAAAAAACTAATTTCAAATATGCTTTTGTTAAGTAATAACTCAATTATGTTTCGCATTCATATCAACACTGATTAAACGTACGGTTACAACAATATTGCATTTTTATAGCATTGCATTTGACTTATCTTTATAATAATCGATTGAATATTTTTGAATTTGAATTTAATTAAGTTTTCACTGAATAAAGAGTTGATAAAAAACATTTGATAGCAAAAGTTGCAATAATTGAAAGTATGAACTACTTATTGAATTAGAAATAAAATGAGAAATAACTTTAAGTTAGAAAAGTTGAATGAAAGCAAAGGGTAATACATATTGATTTTGACAATCAATTTCCAAAACATAAGAGTGAGTGCGTACTGAACTCAAAGATTTAAAAGAAAGGAAAAAGTATTGAAAAATGTGAAAAACTTGAGTTGTGTGTATGATATAATCTGATTAAAGAGTAGAACCATTTATAAGATTGTATTATTGGTGCATCGCTTCCACTATAAGAAGCTGGAGATGAAGAGAAGCCGAACTCAATGCCTACCCATCTATTTATTCGCATTAAAACTCATAGACTTTATATATTGATAAAACGCTTGCAATCTCTAAGAGTTTACTCAATCTGTAGTTATAATGCTTTCCGCAGACTCTGAAAATGTCGCGCATAAACACTTTGAACACTTTTAAGCTATTCTTTAACATTAATGAACACATATTTGCAACTATGAAATACTTGCTTAAAAGCAATTTGAGTTGATTTGCATTGAGTGGAAGCCATAGACTAACTTTCAAACTATTGATTACATACCATTTGGAGTCTATTTTACAATTTATAACACAATTGAATTGCACTCAAACTAATCATATGCAAAATGTTCTCATCATTACTAACTTCACACGACCGCCATTGAGATGAAGAGGTCATCAAAAGATACCCATTCAGCCAATGATAACACGAGATTAGGGGTGGGATTGCTTTCACCCCTCACACAAGGCATGCGCTCTTCTCTATTGTTGTAAACATACTTTTCTATAAATTGTTAACAATATATAATCACAAAATTAATAAAATTGACTCTAATTTTGAGAGATATAAATACAAGTAAAACACAATTAAAACATTGCACGCTATTCAGACATTTGTAATGATTATATGACATAAGTTTTCAAAACAATTTTTCATCAATTAGTATTTGAATTGATTAAAAATGTGAATGTTTTGCAAACCTGAAATTTGTTGAGTATGCAATACTATTATAGGACTATTCAATACATTTCCATTCACACTATACTTTCATAGTGAGAGGGCATGCCTTTCACTGCAAACTATCACCGGTTAACTTATTCTCTTTATTTAATAAGAATGCCTTTAGTTTTTTCAATTTTATTATTCATGTATTTTGTATTCTTAGGAATATCTCAGAACTTACTCATGAAAATAGATTAAATTCCGAAAGAGAGCCTATTTTGAAAACAAGTTTCAATAAAAATAGTCAAATCACAAAAGCATAAAGACCTTCGCTTTATTGGCCAACATTTTAGTCACATTTTCAGACAAAACTTAATTTATTTTTTCACTGCAATACAGAAATGTATTGCTATTCAAATGCTTGAGAAATGACACAAAATGTTCAGTAATCATTCTTTTAAGATTATAAAATACTTCAATGTTTTATTGATTTTAACTTTAATTAACAACTAAACCATACATATAAAGCCATTTTGTTAGCAAAGCATTTGGTAGTTTTGATTAAGCCATAAATCAATATAAAAAATTAAGAGCTCATACATTGAAAAACTATTTCGCTTTAAACACTTTATTAATTTAATTACATTTATGAAAGAAAACTAAACTTCTCTAAAGCATTAATATATTGATAGTAATAATACAATTGATTTATTTGTAAAAATGAATTTATTTAATCAGTTAATTAATAGTTTTGATTGATGTAAAGCTATTGATGTTTTTCTGATTAAAACAAATGAATGGTATAGTAATAGTTAATAAATGGTATAGTAATAGTTAATGATTAGTCGGATCAGTGATCGCTTCTTTCAACATTTCAAGAATTGAAATATATATGATTTTCAACTAATAATAGCCGAAACTCATTAATATTGAAACTCTTACGATCAGATATCTATTCTCTCATCATTTCCGACAACAATAATTATTATTGTTTACAACAATATCATCGAGTCTTAACTCTCAATTACTATAATTGTCATCATTTCGGGTTAAATGAATGACCCGATCAAATAAGATCAAAGATCTCTTTGTTCTTCAATTTAATAGAAATAGATGTAAGGTTTAAGTGGAGAGGAGTTTAGGAGTTAAGAAAGAAATGTGAATCAGAAATGAGGGAAAATGAAGTTTTGGGAGAAAATCATATGGAAATGAAAAGTACTGAAACTTTTACTAGTAATACAATAAAACTTATTTATATACTATTTCATATCATTTGCAGCCATTCAATTGTTTCACTTCTTTTAAGTTAATTTTAAATTACTTCAAATCAATTCGTTTAATATTTTCTTTCATATCAATTAAATAAAACTCTTTAAAATAGTTTTAATTATAAATAGATTATTAGAAATTGATAAATAAGTTTTAGTGTAAGTAATAAGGAGTGAGACTGTGTTTGATTTGCTCGTATGGGTTGTTGTTATTGTTGTATTTCTAGTTGTCAGGGATTGTCAGCTGTTATTCGTGTCCATTTAAATAGCCTTAAAGTCATTAATTTATTTTGCAATTATTTCAGTATTATATAAAAGTTGAAAACTTAGTTTTTGGCATTGATTTCAAAGTCTGACTCTTTTCTATTGGCTTATAGTTTGAATTTTGTTTTAATTACAAGGTATTTGTCTTTATATTGATTTTCTGTTCATTTAATACTTTTATTTTGAAAAAATTACTCATAAATTGTTAGAAATAATGAATGATTGACTCAGTATTGATATTTAATTACATAATTATTAAGATTAGTTGAATTGATTGTTTGCATATGTTATATTTGGTAAACATATTTAATGTAAAAGTACTCAAGTTTTGTTCATGTGATTCAAGTGAAGGATAAATGAAAACAAGGGATAATTTGTTTTGCTTTACATTTGAATATCATATACGATGTATTTGTATTGATATTGACGTTGTTTCGACTTGTATATGATTTTTATAATAAATCGTAAGTCAATTATAGTAATAATTAGATATATTTAAAACTAGAGATATAGTAACATATGTGAAATAGTTGTCATTATCGATAGTAGTATTGCAAAAGAAACTAGAAATTGCTTCAAGTCCTTATACATTACTTTCATAGTATTTCAAGGTTTATAATAAGTTTTCTTTCTCGAATCTCAATGCAATCAACAATCATTTTATCTATCGTTACATCTGTTAAAGTTTGTTTCAAGCATTAATTTCTTCAATAATTATGATAACAGTAATAGTTATCATATAATAGTTTACCATCAGAATGGGTGGAGCCGTTAGTGCGGGTGAAGATAATGATGAACTAATAGATAATTTAGTTGAAGCCGATTATATAAAGTCGTTACGAATCGAGAGTATATTCCGAGCTGTAGATCGAGCCCATTATTACGCCGACGGATGTCTTGAGAACGCTTATCGTGACCTCGCATGGAAACACGGGAACCTTCATCTGTCCGGTCTGTCAGCTATTAGTCAGACAATGAAATGATTAACCATTTTTGTCATATTCTTGTGTATGAATAGCTCCATGTATTTACTCAGAAGTGATGGAATCACTTAACCTCGAGCCTGGACTTTCATTTCTAAATCTCGGGAGTGGAACGGGATATTTAAGTACAATGGTTGGCCTCATATTAGGTCCGTATGGTATTAGTCATGGCGTTGAACTGCATCAAGATGTTGTTGACTACGCCAATGAAAAGCTGTTTAATTTCAAAATGAATTCGCCCGCAATTGATAAGTACGAGTTCTGCGATCCCAAATTCACTGTTGGAAATTGCCTTTTGATCGATACCGCGTCTCTCAGACAATATGATAGAGTCTATTGCGGCGCTTCATGCCCTCCAGAGCATGAAAATTACATGAAAAATTTGATTAAAGTCGGAGGCATTTTAGTGATGCCATTAAATGATCATTTACTTCAAATCACAAGAAATAGTGAAACCAATTGGTCTGTTAAGAGCGTTCTTCCCGTTTCTTTCGCATCTCTTGTAGTGCCATCACTTAAAGACACTCAAAACACTGTCAAATTGCGTGAGTTTTGCTCAACACAACTTTCTATAACTACTTTTTAACGTAAATATACTTTGTTTTATGAAACTTAAGCTGATTCGGAGCCGCTTTCACTTAAAAACATATGTCGTTCAGTGATAAGAATTCAACTGAGAAAGAAAGCAGAGATTGAAAATCCTTCAATTGAATTAAGAAATAGTATTAAGAATAGACAAATGAATCGTAAAAATAGAGCCAATGATTCGGGCTGTAGAGCAAGACGTCCAGTACGAAGATGTAATCGACGAGTAATTATACCCATTTTTGAGGAAAGCGATGCCACAAGTGATGAGACAAGTAGTAATGCAAGTCATAGAGAACAGGATCGCGAACCTTCCAATGATTCGTTCCCGAGTAGAGTTGTTGCGGCCGCAGCTTCTTCTATATCAGCCGTTTTCCAGCAAGTCGTCAGTCATGAGTCAGATAATAATGAGAGAGAGAGTGCTTCACAGCAGAGAGTTTATAATGGAGAGCATGAACTCGAAAGAAACAAATCCAAAATCGAAAATGGCTTTCATGAGCGAGCAATGGATGTCGACGACAGCGATGAACCCGATATGAATGAACGAACGAAAAGAAGCATCAGTATTACAGGTGACCAACACTTAATTGTTTTAATTTTTATGATTACTCTTCATTTTCATTGTAGACGATGAAGAAGACAATCTTCCAGTTCAACAGAATGGCAGTAATTCTGAATCGAAAGCTTCAAATTCTCATAATTCGTCGATATATCCATTGCATCGCATTCGTCGGGCGACTGGACTTATCTTTAAACGTATAGCTCTCGCAGACTTCGATTCAGATTCTGATACAAGTGGTTGTGATCGCGAATTGACGAATACTGTAAAAAATTGTGAAACAAAGAATGAAGAGTCTGAGGATGAATCTGATAAGAAGTCAATAGAAGATGATAAGGAAAGTTACACTTATTTGATGAAACAGAAAATCAATCAATTGCCGCTTCCCTTTGCCCTCAAACTCTATTTGAATTTTCACAGAAATCTTTAAGTGCTTCGATTTTATCATAATTTTAATCAAATTTGTTTTCAATCTTTTTTGTTTACTGTAAAAATGATTTAATAAAAATGTACAGAATTTTAGATGACAAATATGTCATGCATTGTAATAGTAAATAAATTTCAATTTCACAGCAATTATTTCAATATCTTTAAAGAGTATTTACAATATTTAAGTCTATAATGAAAAATGTTATACAAAGTCAATGACTTGAAGTCAACTCAAACTTTTCCTCAATATCTCGACTGTTATCCAGCATTAGATCGTCAGTCAATTGTATGAACTCTTTTAATGATTCGCCAATTTTGGAATTTTTGTTTTGAATGAAATTTTTGGGAACAACAAACCATTGACTGAATAGATCCATAATTTGATTCCATTGACTGATAAGTTCTAAATCTGCTTTATTTATCTTTAATTTTAAGAGATTATTATTGCGTAAAATAAGAAGACATTCGTCTTCTGTTAGTTCTGATTGAAATTTATGATCACAGAATAATAAGAGACTAATCGGAGGAACGACTGAAGCGTCGCGTATGGTTAGCATTCGTGCCTCTTGTGAGTAAAAGCTACCAAAATATACTATAATACTATTCGCAACTTTTTCACCAGCATTTGGAGCACTAAATAGGCTTTCGCTCACGAATTTCACTCTTTTGCCACTGTTTACATCAATTGGTCTTAATTTATGCCAATTTATTCTCAACTTTTTCATTTCTCCACCCATTAATCTCACATAATTAGGACTCAACCCCGGTATTAATGAAGCGATAATTAATTGTTTTCTGTGCCAATTGGAGTTAACATTACTTTTAGTATATTTCCAACTATTCTTCTCAATGAATTGCGATTCTTCTAAATGAGAAGCGAATAATTTTTTCGTATCCAATATGTCTTTCATTGCAGAGTAACCCAAATGGTTTCGTTCACAAAAAGAAGACAATTCTTTAGAATTATTTGAGATGTTTTCGTATTCATTTGTTATATGAACTAAAGATATGTGATCTGAGAGTATGTCGAATGAAAACTGCCTTTTGATTTCTCTAACAATCGACTTTTGATCGGGCATTACTTGAAAAGGTTCTCGATTTGCACTGATTTGTGAAACGAGACTAAGCATTGATGTTAAGCAACCAAACATTGAAGAATACACTAAAGCCACAGAAAGTCTCGGATGTGTCGTGAAATTGACTATTCGTTTCCCTAATATCGTCAGATTCTCCTTCTCATCCATTACTTTAATTTCTTTGAGTGATTTAATGGCACTTTTGATAGCTTCAGGAGATGGCGATTGTGGCACTTCTGACAAGAACTTTTCGACCTCTTCTTGTGAACAATGAAGCTTTGCCTGCATTACAACACTTTCAAGTGGAACTCGCAATAGTTCGGGTGTCGGAAACTCATCCATAAATGCGTTCTCTATTTCTTTGGGATACAATCGATAGCATTGACCGGCTTTGACACGACCCGCGCGACCACTCCTTTGCTTTGCATTGGCTTTTGAGATCCAATGAGTGCCAAATGTGGACACATTCAAGACTGAGTTGTATCGCATTTCATTGGAAAGTCCCGGATCTATTACATAAACCACATCATCGATAGTGAGAGAAGTCTCGGCAATATTTGTGCTCAAAACTACTTTTCTCACTCCAGGCGGTGGTTTAGCGAAAATTTTTCTTTGCATTCCATGTGGAAGTTTCGAATGAACCGGAATTACTAACAAATCGTTGTTCTTTTCATTTAGAGATTTAAGCTCTGTTTGTATTGTTTGAATATCAGCCCAACCGGGAAGGAAACAAAGTATAGCGCCATCGCCTTTATTCCTGTTTATATAATCAATCAGACCAATGATCATCTCTTTATCTATCTTTGGATTTCGGGGAAGGAATCTTTGAGTCAAATTATTTCTTCCAATTTTCTCCATAAAATCATTCAAATATAAGTGTTCGACTTCAAAACAACGGCCGGGAATTTCGATTAGAGGACAAGAACCGAAATAATCAACAAATAAATGGGCATTCATTGAAGCGCTCATTAGAATAATACGAATTTCAGGATTTAATTGAAGAACTCGTTTTAATAAAACTAATAAGAAATCAATGATTACGTCTCGTTCGTGCACTTCATCAATGATGACATGACTGACACCTTTAAGTGTTGGATTTCCTTCAAGTTTCCTGAGAAGTATTCCTGCAGTACAGAAAAGCATCGCTCCCTCATTATGACTAGGAAGTGATTTATCGAATCTCACGTGATATCCAATCGAATTTCCGACACTTTCTTCTCCGAATTCAAGCGCCACTCTTTCAGATATAGAAATGGCAGAAAGACGTCGCGGTTGAGTCACTATTATGTTAGCGAACGCTCCCCTTTCGTTATTGATTTCACTATTGAAGATATATTGTGGGACTTGAGTTGTTTTACCACATCCGGTGTCACCAGAAATCACTACAACTCTATTTTGTTGTATTGTATCAATTATTTGTTCTCTAAACTTAGCGATCGGTAGATCTGATACTTTTCGGCGAAGTTCTGCAAAGCTTTTGTCTGTCTTTTCTTTCCTAATTCTTTGTTCAACGAGTAATTTCAGATCT
Organism: Camisiidae sp.; assembly: GCA_034696325.1. Lineage (NCBI taxonomy): Eukaryota > Metazoa > Arthropoda > Arachnida > Sarcoptiformes > Camisiidae > Camisiidae sp. Next base: position 15,129 of record JAQFZT010000603.1, read on the forward strand.
TCTTCTCTTTCATTCAATTCATAGTCATTTGGTTTTTTAAATATACCATCGGTTAAGACATTGCAAATATGATTGCCAGTCGAACCCAAGCTTTCCTTATAACCAGAATACGATTCTTCTGAATCTTTGTCCCAATTCTCATGCAACTCTTTCTCATTACAAGTTTGACATATTTTAATAATACTTTCTCTAATATTTTCATTGAAAGATTTGATATAAGTCTTCATATCATGTTTGATATCTTCGTCAATGGATTTGATATGAATGGGAGCCTTATTTTGCTCCTCAAATGATTTTCTTTCTTTAATTGTAGTCAATATAGGATTGAAAGAGTGGTCCACAAAGTCTACAAAATATTATGTAAGTTTTAGAGAAACATTTGAAAATTTATTAAATGATTGGATGAGTGAAGACATACTGTTATCCCTCAACCACAGCAAACTCTTAGCCATTGCCAAACCCTCGGCTTTTTTCTTTGACGACGACTTTGCACTCAATACAACTTGTTTGGGTTCAAATATATGGACTTTTGTGACCCATTGCTGGGATTGATAGTCGTGTTGAGTTTGTGGTGCTTTTTTGGGTTTCAATAATCCGAAATATCTCTTAAACCTCCAGACGGCTTGGCCAGGCCTTAGAAGAGCTGGAGGAATGTATTCTTCTTTATACAAGTCTTCATTTACATTAACAGCCAATGACTTATCATTTAATGCCATTTCAGATCTCAAGCCTTCACTTGTTTTCAATGAAACAACACTCCGACTCAAAACTATATTATAAGACATTTTTTTACTCAATAGACAACTATTAATCGTTGTATTTTTAAAGCAATATTTAAACATTTTTATTCAATAAAATAATATATTAATCTATTTAAACAAAAATTTCAAGTTAAAATGTATTAAACGATTGCATCAGGGAATAGATGGCATGTGTTCTGTGTTATTACTTTTGTGTTATTACTTTCCAAATATTTTTATAGAAAAATTTCTTATTATTTATAAATAACATCAATAAATACCGGTTTAATCATAGAATTGAGTCTATTGTAAGAATGAAAAAATACTTTAAACTTAAGAATCTCTTATAAAAACACTTAAATTGAGCGAATGATTGAATGAATATATTTTAATTGAATTAATTTGTGATTACTTTAGGCAGACTTTAGGAATGATTTTAAAACTACACAACAATTGTATTATATATTGAGCGCATGTGTCATTTGTTATGTAACTTTCAAACCATCCAAACTTTTAGCGTTTTTTTCAAACAAACAATTTAATGAATTTAAGAAAAACAAAATCAGAACAAGAATAGAGGTAATTGTTTTGCAATTAATTTGAGCTAAACTTTCCTCGTGTTTATAAGTTATATGATTTGATTTGACCCCAAAACAATTGTCTATGAATTTGAAACGATATAGTGGAACAACTTTTTGACCCCATCACCACTTAGAGTACCGGTTTATATATATTTATAGACACAATTTTACATTTGTTACTTAATCATTGGTTTAAATCATAAGAACTCCCGCAGAGACTCAACAATTGCAAGCTTTTAAATAGGCTGACAGTCTTTGTATTCTAGACTCACAAGTCATATTCACATGAATTTCTAAAATATTTGTCGATACCTAACATTTAAGCGGTTTTGTCTGAAATTGTAATTCAAATTTTATTCAATTGATCGCTAAGGGGTGAAACCATTTCAATCCGCGCTTTTCTGAACATAAACATATCAACTAATTATATAACTATTCAAATACCAGTTTTAATGATCTTTATTTGATTCCAAAACAAGTAAATCATTTTGAAATTAACGCTTAAAAATTGATTCAATGCTCACAGTTTGCATGTATTGAATGAATTGTTAACTTATTAATGGAAAATGGGATCCAATGGTTTAAAATGATTTGAGAGTAAAAAAATGAAAATACAAGTGAATTATTATTAATTTTAATGATAGCTCTCATAATCAGAAATATAGAATTATTTGATATAAACAAATGATATTTTGATAGATTAATAGTCATAATACGAACTAATATTAAAGTGGAGTCTAAATGAAACAATACATACCAACTCTATATTAATAAAAGTGAATATAAATTAATAAAATTTATAATTTGAGGATTTACTGTACAATACAATTGTATATAAAACCAAACCTATTATGAAATTAAAAGCAGAGCATAATATATACTATATTTATAGTCTCTATACTTATATTTGGTTTCGAACAAAGCAATCACTCATAAGTTTGGAGCAAATTATCGAACGAGACATTCGACACAAAGTTTTGAGGGCCCGATACAGTCGTCATGACAATAAGCGCCGCATTTCTTGCATATTATCATTGGCTTCAGATTACACGGACCGTGAAATTGGTCAGAACTAGGGTTTGAAGTGATGTTATTCTCTCTTTGAGTCGAATTGATAGGAATAACAGTGATCTGAGACGGGAGACGAGTGTCTCCACACAAGTTGATCGAATGGTGTGCTTGTGATTGACTCACATTTGAAGCATTAGTCATAGAGATAGGCATTCCTATCATATGTGGAACGGATGCGTTCGTAACTGAATCACAACGAACTAAATTAGTTTCAGGCGATGACGAAACGGGTAAAATCCAAACTGATGAAGACGGAGACGGTTGGGCTGCAGATGTCGACTGTGGAGAAAGTGTTGAATTGGCTGTTGTTATGACCGGCACTTCATTTATGGGTAATATAGTCAGGCCTGTCGGCAGTTTACACGGCAGACGAAGTATTGTTGGCGGAGGTTGTGGTGGACTTTGTCTTCGCTCTTGTATCAGGTGATCATTAGTTGAATGTGATAGTTGTTGAGGTGTTGTAATGACAGCAACTTCTCTAGAAATAGGAACATATAGTGTTTGCTGAGGAGATTGACTCAATTGACCCAAAGATGACTGTTTTGGAGCTATAATTCTGGGACTTAACATAGCATTAGATGTGCCCAACAGTTGAGCCGAAGAGACGATTACACTCGTTGATGGAGTTATTGTTAGAGAAGAGCTGATGTCTTGAGAGACAGTCGATGCCACCACTGCTTTCAATCGTTGAAGAGCTTCAGTATTGATTGGAATCACTTTTGTAACTGTTGTCGACTTAACAGCAGTTGAGAAATTAGTTTTCGGAGTTTGTGGTTTAGTTTGCGTGTCATTTACTTGTTTTGATATTATTTCAATTTTCTCAATGTTTGGCTCCGATTGTGGTTCAGATACAGGAAATTGCACTTTAATAACTTTGGTTAAAGTATTGTCTGCTTTGGTCTGTGCCTAACATTACAAAAATCAATTTATTATCAATACTTTATGTATAATTCAATAAATAATACAATTATTTGTTTAAATAAAAAAATTTCAATTATAAATATTCAAAAGATTGAAATGATTTGAACCAATTTCATAAAGTAATAAACAAATTATTGTGAAATAAAATGTGAATTACTGTACGGTATTATCGAAAATGATTATAAGATTAGATTGAAGTTTGATTTGTTAACAATTTGAAGATCTGATAAACTCTCAATTAAAGATTGAAAAGGAATTTAGAAGACGTGCAAAACTGAAATTAAAAAATGTAAGAAATGCTTGAGAAATGAAATAATACTTACAGCAAGATTTGATTGACTAATAGGATGTTCCGAAAGTGTGTCAATTGGTTCGTCTTCTGAAGCTTCGCCCTCATAATCATCAATATCTCTTTCGGTTCTATTACTATCACATGAAACTCCAATAGAAGACGTGAATGCAGTCAAGTCTCCAGTATTGTTATAAATGGTCACCTGATCCCTGACCTGATCGTGTTCTTCATTGGTATCATTATTTAGATGAATATTTATACTCATTTCAGAGTCATTCAATTGGTCTTCAGTCCTCATAGTCTGTATTGAATTAGATTCACTGTTCTCTGGCATCGAATCAATAGTCTTTAGACATTGATTCTGTAGTTCAGTATTTGATTTTTTAAACTTTTGTTTCTTATTGAAATTGATAGCATTTGTCACTAATTCATTGGAGATGACAGTTGTCTGTGAATGTGTCTGCGAAGGCGCCCATTGTATTGTACTTATAGTACTCGCTTTGTTATCATGAATTAGTGGACAAACATTTACAACATTATCACTTAAAGGCACAGTTGAATTGCTGTTAGAACTGCTTGAAGAAGACTCAGCATTACTAAGAATTTTATCGCTTGAATTTTCTGACTCATTGTGTGGCTCATCACTAGTGGGTGTAGAATTGGATGGAGTGTCAACAGTATGTATTCGTCTACATCTCGATACATAAAATAGTTTATTGTTAGGGCTCGACTCGAGAGCGCGACGACATATGAGGAAAGATCGCTCCTCATCAACACCTTCTTCATTGACATTTGTCGGTGCGTTTCGTTTGCGAGTCAATCGTTTCACTTTTATTGATTCGTTTTCATCACTTTTAACTGACAAATCAATTTTATGAATAGATTTCGAACAATTAATAGATGTTGAAGTCGGAGGCAATACTACTGTATGTACTTTTGGAATGATTCGATCGTCAATTATAGGGATCGGTTCCACTTCTGTTTGAATTCTTACTTTTTTCACAAACACTGGACTATCATTAGAAGCACGACTTTCGGAACAATCATTTGAATGAGTAGTTAACGAACCATCTATTATGTCATCGACAATGATTTGTTGTTCAGTCACTTCAGTCACTTCTGAAGGATTATTGTCTTTTTGAGTTAAAATATCATTATTTGAATTTTGAATTAAATGACAGTCAATTTGAATGCAAGACTTTTTCAGTATTGGCTTAACTTTTCTGAGAGACTTAAATGTTTTTCTTGAGTATAAATTGTTTTGACGGACGGATCCTTCTTCTGAATAGTTACTATTCGATGGATTGGATTTCGGTATTCTTTCAAATTCATTATTAGCATCTCTTTGTGATTCAAGAGTTTCTCCCCAAATGGGTTCGAAGTTCTTTAGTTTCCAGGGATCTAATTTGCTCTTCTCCTTCTCGACCTCTACTTTCCTTCTTTGCTGCGACTCTAGAGTCAGTTTCGAATCGCTCAGCCTTTCGAGCCATGACTGACACGATTTAGCAAAGAATTCATTGCTTAGCGCTGAAGAACTGGGTTTTATCCAACCCTCAGGAGTGACGACTTGATCGAACTTTGGCAATATTTGAACCAATTTGTATTGATAATAGAGAGGCAACGATACGAATGTGTGTTTGTTTAGTAATGATCTCAGGTTTGTGTGAACCAGAATTGAATCGGGAGATGTCAAGTCAACTCTTCCTTCTTTTAGTTCTGCTATTTGTGAGCCTTGACTTGATTTTGCTTTCCCTCGACTTCTCTTAGGCTTCACTCCTTCTAACAGTTTATTCACATGTGTCTCAACACTTGCTATGAAATCATTTCTAACTGTTTCGTCTTTCATATCATTCACGAATTGTCTCTGTTTTATAGCACTCACTGAAACACCATTTATTGGACTCACATTAACATTAACTGATTTAACTGATTGCTTAAGAGTCGAACTCGAGTGCGAATCACTTGATTGCAATTTAAATGCATTTGTATTTGTATTTCTTCGTCGTCTCCTCTGCTGTTGCATTAATGCCTGCTTTACAGCACGTCTTGTGTGACAATTGTTGTGCAGATTATGATTATTATGAGGCATAACACACATCGACTTCGATTGACTCAAACTAATAGTTGGCGTTTGACTTGTCGTTCGACTTGTTGTGTGAGTTGTTGTACACATTTCTAAACATGTCTTTCGTCTCAAGTCTTTATTATTATTGTTTTTACCATTTTTTGAATTTGACGGCAATTTCACGAAAAGTACTGAAATCAATATTAAATTACTTTTAGTTTTCAAATTCTTTCTTATTTTTAAATACTGAGCAAAATCATTAATCAAAAAAACATTTTTTCAAAAAAACATTTCAAAAATAGTAAAAAAATTATTTACTTTTTCTTTTATTCTTCAGTTCATTAATTCCACTCATTTTTAAAAAAAAACAATTTTATTGTTTTCACATTTTATTTCCACAAAAATATATTTCAAATAAATTGAGTTTAAAATATGAAAAACTAATTTTTAATTACATTTTAATAAATAGATGTAAAGTTTGATAAATGTTTGATAATATAATTGAAATATTGATATAAATATTAGAAATAATGATGAGATTTATGCGCATTTCATGTTTTGTATTGTTTTTATTGCATATCTTCATAACTAAGTGTTGAGTCTTATGTCTCAATGTTTTATATCAATAATATTGTGAATCTGAATATACTGTAAATAGTAATGCACTCTTTCATATCAGACACTATCGATAGTCAAGTATCGATTCTGACTCCACGTTGACTCGATTGTCATACTATTGATGTGAGAACTCACTCAACTCAAAACATAATAATCTTATCGATTAATCGTTCAGATAATACGTCAAGTATTTAAATAACTTTACCATTTGATGCATTTCAGAAACAAATGCAATGATTGAAAGCAAAAACTTACTGTCAATTAAGAGTGATTGCAGTTTAAGGTTTCAAAAGTTAAGGCACACATACTTTGCTTGTCTCAGTTCTGATGAAGCTTTGATTTGGACGCAGAAATGCCTTCATTTCTAGTCTTGTGAATGAAAAAGTCCACTAAAGTTTCTGTTAAATATTAAAGCAAAATATTGGTGTTATAGAAAGAGTAATTATAGAAAGCTAGTGTTTCCACATTTTATTCAGGTGTGACTTTATACACCTAAACTTGCAAATAAGCTCAATCTTGACCAGCTGTCAGTTTTTCTTTCCCTCTTTTTATTAGAACCAGAAGCAAAAATATATCATTTTTCATCTCTCCCACAATTTCCGAAAAAATTCAAGAGCTCGAGAAAGCTCGAGAATTTGAGCTTTAGAAAGCTGCAAGTTTTGTAAAAATGATAAAAAAAAAGCTACACTTTTTATCAAATTTGAGAATTTTCTAAAAATATAGTATAAATATAACTTGAAAACATACTTAGAAATAGTTACTTAAGTTGACACTAAATTTTAGGCTTAAGAATTGGAGAAATGAGCACCAGTGTCACAATCGCACAATTTGTTAACACTATAGATACCTCACAATTAATTTAAAGAAAATACTGATAACAAAAACTCAATGAACCCTTTTTCTGGCACCAATTGAAGTATTGTTTGCTACAAACAGAGATGAACAGAAGTGCGAAATGCGAAAACTATAAACTCATTTTGTTCCACCACTAGATCATATTGAAAGCGAGTTTTTACTGTTACTGTAGAAAATGTAGTCATTATTAGTC
>JAQFZT010000604.1:0-22462 GCA_034696325.1 Camisiidae sp.
TTTTTAAATGCTTAACTAAGATAGGATTCTCCAAATGATAAGTTGTCGTAATTAATTACATTTAAACCTTTTTAAATACATTTAAAGAGAATGAACCTGACGAATGTTTCAATTTTTGAAATAGATCATTGAAGCTTATATTAGTATATTCTATATGTTCTAAGTCACGCGCTTAATGGTAAGGATAGGATCAAATCAATATATACAAAAGATTCTCCATAATTTTATGATAAGATTCGTCAAATTTCTCATCATTCATTCTTAACCCCATTGAATAAGTCAATTATTAAATAAGTCAAGTCAGAAAATTTCTAGTTCTCAAAATGGACTCGAATTGACATCCATTTTATTACAACTGAAAAAGAAGTTAACCATTTGATGATTGTTCCGATGAGATGACAATCTTTTAATGAGATGATGAAGTGTTAAAATCAATAGTTAGCGGATCTTATTATGAATTGGTTCGTGGTAGAGAACCACTCAAAGTTGATCCTCACTTGAGAAGAATGGTCACTTTAACTGATCCAGTAAGGTTGGACTGCGTGCGATAAAATTCTAAAATAACATATTTCGAGATAGAGGACACGCTAAAGATGAGAACGGCAACATTTTCAACAATTGAGCACAAACTCTTGGAGTCAGTAAGATATTAAGTTAATTCTTTACGGTTTTTGCACCTATTCAGCTGTTTAAGCATATTTTGACATCTTTTAAAAAGAGAAATAGTTCCTGACTTTCAAGAAGTAACAGATCCGTCAAAGTGGCGAATCTTATCATAAAATTATGGAGAATCTTTGTATATATTGATTTGATCCCCTATCCTTACCATGAAGCGCGTGACTTAGAACTTATAGAGCACACTAATATCAGTCTTTAGTTTTTTATTACACTTGTGTGTAGTTATGAAACTCATTTTTAAAGTGAGTTCACTATTCTGTGTATTTTTAAACTAGAGGGTAAAACTGTATAATATTTTGAAAAATCGATTATTATTATATAAATATTCTCACATATATTTAAATTCAAAATAGACTATGAATATAGATCCTAGTTATAAGTACAAGTTATAATCATTCTGAATATGACATTAAAAATTTTTGACTTCTCTATTCTGAGATGGAATTGAGAAATATGCTAAAATAAAGTTTTAAAGTTATGAAATAGCGAAAGCATTCAGCTTTGTTTTTGTCTCAAGAGGTATTTCAATGAAAACCCTTTTATAAATGCATAATTTTTCCGCAATACTATAAGTTGAAGAAAATTTAGCTTTTATATTACATTAAAAGAATATTGAATGTATAACCCAATTATTATTTTTTTGCATCCATTAATAACTAAATTTAAAATTTTGCAAACTTTGATCAATTTTTAAACTGATGTGTTTCCAATACCTCATATTAAAGTTACTAAAAACTCATCTCATTTATTCCATTGAATAACAGTTCAATAATACAATTTTTCTCTTTGATATATAACAGATAAGCAACAGAACTTTATGCAGATAGAGCTCAAACCAAATCCAATTATGAGTTTTTTTTCGTTCTGAATAATATACTTTTGGAAAGAAACTGATTGAAAGACTTTGGCCGGCATAGTATTCAAAATTGTTGCCAGAACTCAATCTCCAATCGATTGATTTATGTCTCGAATAAGAGTTTGTATCATCAATACTGAGAGATTAATGTGATATAAAATTTGAATTTTTATTTTTTGAAAATTCTTTTCAAATTGATTAAAAGTGAATATTGAGATATAAGAAAAGTTATACAATTGAATCCGCTTTTTGAAAACCACTTTTATGGAACTCAAATCCGATTTACAAAATTCTCTCTCAGGAGACTGTGAGTGAATTTTGCAAATTTTAAAATTATAGAAATATACTCGAAGTTTTTCCATATAATCGCACAGTCAATATCTTTAATCTTATTATGTAACATCAAATAAGATGTGGAAATCTCATCATAAGATAACATAAAACCTTTTAATTTAGATAAAAGTTAACTTAAGGATTACTTACACTCTTAAAGTAATGTTTGCAATGACCTAAACATCAAAATCAATAAAGAACTGACAATAAGATAAATGTGTTATGGAATGAAAGTCGAATGAAAAGTAGAAAATAACACAAGCAATAAAGTAGATCATAACTCAATACAGTTCGTGAATACTAATAGGATATACTGTAGTGTTGTATAAAGTACTTCTTAGAATACTTGAGTTAGTTTGAATTTTTTGTTACAAGTTAGAGCACAAGACAAGTACAGGAGAAGTTAACTGATAAAATCAATTGTCCAATTTTATATACAATTTTTATTATCATCAAAGATATAAAGATGTATAAAGAATTATAGCATATTATCATAAGTCTGTCCTCGAGCCGAATCCTACCCGATTAAGGACCTTTTTCTGATCTTGTCAACTTTTTGAACAATGATTTTTCTCATAGAATAATGTTGCAAGAATTTTCCTCATAAATATATGGAAATCACATTTTTATATGTTGGATGTAAATCAAAATGTACCTAAACCCTAAAGTGTTATTTTTTGTTATTCATTAGACTAAAGCCTTTATATTATTTTAATATGAAACCTGTGCACATTTTCATTTATATAAGTCATATGAATCTTATCAAAGTTTTTAGGTTGAAGTAAAATTTTTAAAATCTCTTCGTGTTTTACTGTCATAATTTGAATTTGATTGTAAAATTTTGCGAAAGGAAATATTAAAATTGTATTTCGGAAACATTTAATGTCAAGATAAGAGCTAATTCTTCGGGAGGTTTGAGCACTTATAGGTCAATTATAGGTTTTCCTTAAATTTCAGAAAGGTTTGATTCCCATCTTCAGTCCATAAGGCTCCAGGATTGAATCGGTTTTTAATGAGGAAACATAGGAAATTCCCCTTTTCAGAGGTTTGAAATTTTGTCGACCACATACCCGGTCGATCGTGAAGAAAACCCTTCGGAATTTCTCGCTGTGTTAATTTAACTTTTAAAATGATATCTATTATTTCAAATCACTTTATGAAAGAGATTCAGTTTATTTTAAGGATAGTTCAGGATAAATGGGGACTTTAAAAATCAGTTTTTTAGTTACGGGACAGGAGTCACGTGGATAATGAGCTATTCGATACAGGAGCCTTCGATGTTAAAGCCTGCCACCCAGTGCCGTACCCAGGATAGGGCCAAAGGAGCACGTGCCCCCCAGAGATTTTCAGACATTTATGTGTAGATCTGTAGACATGAGCAGAAATTCAGAAATAATTTTTATGAATGTCTTTATATATTTCGTAAATCAAGGAAGGGTGGCAGCGCTGACGCTTTTATAGGATACCACACCCCCATTAGTATGTATGTATTATGTGAACTACGCCTTAAACGCCTACGCACTGTGCCCCCCAGACTAAAAATCTTGGGTACGGCACTGCTGCCACCGGAAGGTCTGGTCTCACTAGCAGAATGATATTTCTTAATCTTGTTTCATATTTCAGTTTAAAAATCAAAAATACAACTTTGAGTTAACCAGTGCCGTAGCCAGAAGTTTATTTTCGGTGTAGCTCAATAGGGAACTTAAAAAACGTCAAATTGGGGAACATTTGGACTTATTCTGTACTTGAAAACTCAATTATTTGGAAACCCCCTTTAGCCTCTCAGCTATCATGGCAGGGAATTTAAAAATTTGACATTTTCATGCATAACTTCTATAATTAATTCTTGATTCCTAAAATAGATGCTATACTTATATTTATGTTCATTGAAACAAAAGCCTATTTGTATTGAAATGCGGCAAAAGTAACAAAATTGCAGAATAGATTCAGAACAAATTTTCATATAATTAAAGGTTAGTATTCTTTATTTCATTTTCCTTTCAGGAATATTTTGACTTTCTCTCTGTTTTTGACAGATCAACGCTAAAAACAGACTCATGAACTTAAGAGATCGCATTCATTTCTACCCATAAAAGCATGAATTGAAAGCAATTAAGATTTCTTCTCATCCTATGATTCGTGACCTAAATATTGTTTCGATACAATTATCTCTTAAATGTTTGGCAGAAAATTGGATTCAGTTCTGTGTGAAAATGGGAGAATGAGCTTTTTTATGCGAATCAACAACCAGTTGAATAAATCATTTTCTTTCCTTTTGTAAAATTCATTTAAAAATCTTATAGACTTCAAAAAGTCAAATTTCGAAAATTTTTAACACATATTAAGATTCTTATATCCTTATAATTATATATTTTTATCTATAGAATATTAATTTCTAGAGAATATAATTTATTATTGAAAAAGGTTTGATATTCAATGTTCGAAAAAATTATTTGAATTTTTTTGAAAAATAAACATAATGTCTATTTTTGTAAACACGTATTCTTGGAGTATTCTATTCTCAACTTGCATTTCATACATACAAGTTTTCTTGTGTTTAAGTCAAACTTACCCATAGATTGTGTTTAAAAATCAAAGTAATGTTCAGAATAAGTTAGTCATAAAGTTTTATCCAATTTGCTGTCATGTGAAGTAGACTTAAAATAAAAGGAATGCATACATTTGTTCTGATACTCAAATATAATGTTACTAAATAAGTAGTGCACGACTAAAATCACGTAAATTCACTCAAAACAATACTAAAAAGTAAACCTAATTCTGATATTGGTCTATGTCTTCAGAATAAAAACAGTACTGTATAAGATTTTGTTATGTTGTGTTTATACTGAAAAGAGTATAATTCCTGTGTGTATGCATTTGTTTTATAGATTGATGAATAAGAAATAAAATAGAAAAACGTTTTCTTTTAGATTAAAACATGACTTATAAAGATAGATCGTTTCATAAATATTGCGAATTTCAAATTTTTAATAAAGTTTTATTGAAAAGAGATAATGACTAGTAAATTAAAACAAAATATTAAGGGAACACTGAATATGAACACTAAAAAACTAATTAATAGTTAATTTTGGCCCCATCTTTGGCAATACACTCTTCAATAGGTGAAGTGATGAAATCGGAAAACATCTAAGCATCTAAAACCCCATTCCGCCTACATTTTTCGAAACAGTTCTTCTACTGATGGGAGGCATTTTTCATGTTTTAGACACCTCTTTGAGTTGAGCACAAATTTATTTCGGGTAACTTTTTGCTAAATTCAATATCTGATATGATGTACTCTCATATAATTTGCAGAAAATGTAATACATTTGAAGGTACTGTTCGGCACTTTGACCTTCATTTAAGTATTTAATTGTGCAACAAACTTGGAACAATCATATTTGCATGCATTTTTGGACCTTACAATCTCTTATCCACTTTTCCACAAGATTTCAACTTTGTTTCGGTTTCCTAATTGAGCAGACATTATCCACTTGTTTATAACGCTATAACTCACTCAAATCGAAAGTTTTTCAAAATATAACTCACTGTTAGAAAGCCCTTCAATAAAGCTTTAAATTGATATTTAATAAGTAATTATTGTGGAACTGAATTAGTTTTTATAAGCATTCTTAAAATTAACCGATTTTCGCAATATTCATGAAACGAATTTTATTTTTAGACAGATTTTCTGCTATATTTCGTGCTTTAGATACAGAACCAGATAACTTCATCCCTTCGTTTGACTCAAATACATATTTATTATATAAGATATTTATATTAAAATGATTTGTTGTGTTTGTACAATAAATAATCTTTTTATGCGTTAATTTTTTTACAAAGTCATCAAATTGAGAATAACATTTTTGGATTTATTTCTTTTCATGAATAAAAGATTAAATTGAATCAAAATATCGAGAAAAATCATTAATAATAGACGAAAATTTCAATATAGGAAAAGATTATTCGACAAAAATGAGAGAAATAAGTTGTCATTGAATCAAATTAATTATAAGAAAAAGATAAAAATAGTAACAAAAAAAGAGAAAAAGTCATTAAATCAATGGTAAGTCATATCAGACATAAATAACATTTCCTTCAATCCTATCATCCATTAATTCCATTGAAGCCGAGGTATTAGTGGTCCAGACTCTAAGACCGGTCATATCATTTCCATACAATCGGATATCATCGAGTGATGAACAGTTGGCAGTAATGCTTTTCGTCCATTTGCTGTTACCATCGCTGATGAAAACATGACGAGTACGTGACGGAACACGAGAACAGCAGTCGACAACATCCGGACATTGATCACCGACTAATTCTTCGGCAACTTCTTCACTACAATAATCATGAGAAGGCACTGAAATCACTGTCATTTCGTTGATATTCTCTTCTGTAGTTATGTTCTGCTCTTCCGTTAATGAGTTAGTAATGGTTTGCGGTGATAATGGATCTGGTCTTATAGTTCTTCTGTTGTTTATAGCATCGAATTTGTGTGATATTTGCCGATAAATGAATGCTATCAGAAGTATAACTGTTGGCCACATGAAAAAAGATCGAAAACAAAAAATTGAGTTATACTTGAAATCGTGTTTTGTTGTACTCAAGAAGTAATAAACGAAAATAATTGGATTTCTTGGCTATTGTTATACGAAGGGAAACACGAGATTGTGTTTTGGCTGTAATAACTTATAAGAGACATCTTATGCTATCTCTCAGAAAAGCAATGATAATAAATATAACAAACAATTATTTGTGCCTTCAAAGAGACTTTTTGCTTATGCTTTTTAAAGGTGAACAGAGCATAAAAGATTCAAGTTCCCAAAATATTAAAATTTAATTCCAAAAGAATGATCTCATTTCCATAATAAAACATCTCAACACTCACATTGAAAAAATCTAATTTTGAATCTTCACTTTCGATAAGCATTTTTAAGATTGCTATAGAATTTTTCAACTTTTTATTTTATTTATTGCACAATATTCTTGGGTTCACCAAATCTCAACATTTATTATTAAAAAAACTTAAATTAAATTTTTAGTAAAAGAAAAATAAGATATAAAATTTTATAGTCAATTCATTTTAGACTTCAAAAGTTAGTTAAATGATCAAAAACTAGTGTTAAAATTTATTCTATTCCTAGAATCGGATTAAAAATTAAAATTTTCAGGAATAAGAATAGGAATATGAATAGAAACAAAAAGAATTCAGGAATAGAAATAGAAATTAAAAGTAGAAATAGAATCAATACTATAAACACTATCAAAAACTAACTTACTGTATGTGATGAAAATTTTATTAGATTTCAATCGTTTAATCTATATTTAATAATATGGAACATTTGTTTAACTGTTATTAACTGTGCAATTTTTTAAAAATCAATAAGAAATCTATTTCTATATTGAAACTTTCAAAGTGATAACTTTTCAATAAGAATATAATTCAGATTTATTTTGCGAATTGATCTCTAGATTTTTAACTTTTCTTAAAATATATTTCTCAGAGTTTGTATAAAAAGTATTTTCTTTTTTACAAATAATTCATAACTCAGAAACTGTGACTTCATCTCAGAAAATGACATGTCTAAAAAGCAAACCAGAAAACTGGGGATCGATTCGCAAAATTAATCTTAATTCAACTTATTCAAATAAGACTTAGTTTCAAAAGTGCAAATTATTTTGCAATTTTGCGGGGCTATAAGCAGGACTATAACAAATGCAAAAATTTTATATAATTGAATAGATTAATGGAAAAATCCTAACTTCGTGTATAGTAAACTCAATAGTTATCTCAATAACTTGAATTACAAGTTGGAAAATTTTTTTCAAATCTAAGTATTATATATATATATATACCTAATAAGTTGATAAGAGCAAAGAGTATCACTATAAGAGTGCTATTTTTATCCAATTTGAACCAATCAAGAACTTGTCGGAACAGTTTGTTGGCACTTATTATATCATTATCATTGTTGTCATCACTAATGCTTAAATCACAGAAAACACCTTTAAATCCGTTAAGACATTCGCAACGATATAAATCAACGCCACTTTTATTATTATTACTGTTTTCATAACTATAATCTTTATTTTGGACACAATATCCACCATTATTACAGAGAACACCGTTTGAACAAATACTTCGATTAATATTAATAATCAGCGTAAGAGTCGCGTAATCAGTAATGTCTTGAGTGGCGGAACCGTCACTCACACTAAGAGTCAAATTAATAATCCTTTCATTAACTTCACTAATATTTTGATTAACAATAACATAACCACTATTGCTATGATTACTTTTAATGGAAAACAGATCCATATATTTATTTGATTTATCCTTTATTTCATACTTATTATGATTACTTGTGGGTAAGTCTTCATCAATAACAGACACATGAAGTAAAGTTGAGTTAATTTTTAAATCCTCTAAAATTTCAATTGTATAACTTTTTTGGGTAAATTTTGGTCCACAATCATTAACATCTATTATGTTGATTATCACAGTTGTGCTCCCTTTAAGTCCTCCGCTGTCAACAGCAGTTATCTGTAGCACGAATTGAGTGTTTGTTTCTCTATCTAAACAACAAACTGAAGATGTTATGAGTCCTGTTTGGCCATCGATTGCGAATATTGTGTTCCCGTCTGGAGTCAAATGGTTCCTATCTATCAAATATCTAACTTTATTGTAACCATTAACAGAGCTGTCGTAATCAGTAGCCGTCACTTGAATTATACTCATGTCTTGAGGGAAAAATAGACAGAACACTGTTATTATATTTCTCAAACTTTTATAAATAACAATTTTGTTGAAACTCAAATCTATAATAGAATAAAGTTGACTAATTTTTTCCTAAAGTATTATTTTATTCGTGGAATGTCTTATTGATCTCAAAGATCTTTGCAAACTCTCAACGAAATTCATTTATTAGAAGTACTCATAGACTAAAATTATCTAAAAAGGTTTGACTACTTGGGTAGGCGTTCGACTGGTAAAATTCCGAAATCAGAGTAAAGAATGCCTTTTCGCACTTATTGACTAATTCTTTGATCAAATTGTTTGCAATATCTAATTTCAACATTTTCTTTCGAGTTATATAAAAGGCAAAATTACGAGTTGCTCAAGTACTTATATATTGATTTTTATTCTAATAAAATAATAGAATGAATGAATGGAAAATACAAGGACTGTTCAACTTATTTATATTCAGAAACTATTAATTGTTTTTATTTTTTGAATAAATGACTTGTCGTTAAACTAATGTAATCAGTTATCACTCAGAAAATTCTTAATTTGGTTTTTGACAAGTTTTTATAATAAAATTTTCTCCGAAAGACATAATTTTCAAATAAATTTCTCATGAAAAACTCTAAAAAGCTTAAAAACATTTGAGTCAATTCAAATAATTTGAAAGATTTACAATTAAAGAAAAGTTTAGCAAATATTGTTAAATATAAATTTGTTGGTAAATTAGTTAAAGACTAGAAGTGTGCAAAGTAACAACTTCTCAATGTATTCATAATAGTTATTTATTATTCATGAAAATAGTGTTGATCTTCTTTTTTATGCGACTGGAATTGATTATGGGTTAGAATTACCTGAAGGCGAGTTCTCAACAATCTGTGCGTGATATAAACTCTTCTCGAAGAACGGTGTGTTATCATTGATATCATTAACATTTATGACCACATCTGCGTAACCGAATGGCTCCTTAGTGTAGACACGTTTAGCCATAATGTAGAAGTGCCACAGAGAACGACCGAATGGCAAATCACGGTCTAATGGCGTCACTAAATATAGTTCACCACTCGTTGAGTTGAGTCTAAACTTACGACTAAAGTCTAACTGATCGTAATTCGTAGAATTGATAAAATAAGTCACATCATGTGTATCATTACTAGTGCCAACTTTTATCAACAATTTTGGAATATTACTGTCCTCTTCCATAATATTAATTCTATGAATCTTTCATAATGAAAAAAAAGTTGATTGAATTGACATTTTCTTTTTTATCATAAAACTTATTAAAGATAAATTAGAAAAAACTTTTTCAAGTATCAAATTTTTTTTCTCCATTTTATTAATTATATGAATTAAGAAGAAAAAGATAATTAAATTCACATTTCTTTCAAATTACATAACGAAATGAAATTAGAAAAACTTATTTTTTATGACATTTTATAGAACAAAATCTTTTACGCTTTTTTGATTTTATGTTTTCTTTTATATTTCTATTCGATTGGATGAACAAAACAAAAATCTTTTTGACTCTGAAGAGCTCACAATCAATAATAAAAAAAATATCTGAGAAAATAAAATATAAAAATGTTTTCGCTTCAATCTGTTTAACTAGTTTTTGATTCATTATTCTTCTTAATAGTTTAGCTTAAGATTAAGATCAATCATTAGAAATACAGAGTACTTAAAAGAAAAACTCAATAAAGACATATGACATAAAACCCAATTACTTACCAGTTTGTCGTTTTCATTATGATCCTTCTCAATAGGATCAGTCCCATCCGTTGATTGGATCCAATTTTTAAATCGATGCCCATTTTTTCGCGTCTCATTCTTACTGCTATTCCTATTTCGCTCCAATTGTTTCATAAAAGAATTATCATTTTTTTCTTCTTCTTCTCCAACTAGTAGTACTCCTTCATGTGGCTCTTCTTCCACTACGACTTTCTTCTTCTTAAGCTCACTATCACTATTACCATCAGCAGCATGTGTGACACTATTATGGATGATATCATGCGTAAACATTGTTGAACTCTTTCCATTCATATCTATAGAGATCAGAAAATAAACGAAAGTTATTATATTTGAATGTCTCTATAATAATAAGATGAATGAAAATGAGATGCGATTTATTTCCAACCCATCCATCAAATAGTTTAACAAATAAGTGAGAAAAAAGTCTCTCAAATTTTGCTTTTGTGTTTCTATTAGTTTTACTTCTTTTTGATGAGGGATTTCAATTTTTTTCTCTCAAATATTGTATAAAATAATTGAACGGCAGAATGAGTTTTAAATATTATGATATTATAAGATGTTTAGTGTCATAAAAAAATTCGTTATGAAAACGATATTATTGAAAACCGAGTTTTTATATCTTTAAAGTAAACAGATAATATATATTCAAAAAACTTAATATTTAATGCAAACACTCTGACTTTAAATCTAAATCAATACCACTCATAGGTTTTAAACCGATTTTGTAAGCAAACGAGTTTATAGATTGACACTTTCTGTCTGTCTGTCCGTCATGACCAACCAACTACTTTTAGCATCTTTAAAATGTCATGTTTCCTATCAGTTTAGCTGTGTATATGCAGATTGTTTAAGAAATGCATTACACTTTCATGCAGTAAGCATTTGAGTAGAAGACTTAAGTGAGCAAATTATAACACATAGCATTTTTGCTTTTTGTCAAATTTAGCAGTTTCAGCGCACCCATCTTTCAAATTATTATTCACAATAGAATCTTAAGTTTCGTAAAATAGTTTAAACTTCAGCACAAAATTTTCAATCTCAACTTAGCATCTGTTCAGATATTGAATCAAATGCTTACTGCATGAAAGTGTAATGCATTTCCCAAATAAACTACATTACAACAGCTAGACTGATAGGAGACATGACATTTTATGGATACCTAAAGACTATAGTTCAGCTTTATTTTGAGAAAGATCAAGATTTCGAGTGATTCGTAAAAATGCACTTAAAAGTTATAAATACTGATTCGCAATTTATTAATCTCTAATCAATTTGATCGTTTCGAACACATTCAAAACAAAGTTTTGCATTATATTCATGAATAACTTAATAATGATCCGCATAAAACTTTTTCATTGAACTAAATTTTATTTGATTTCCAATCAAACATAAAAAGCACTTCATACCAAGTCTGAGGAATTTATAATAATTAAAGATGAGACGGTTAACGATTCACAAAATGAATCTGAATTGTAGCCAAAAAATTAAAAATTTTAGAACTTCAATATTATTGAAGTGTTTAATGATAACAGTTAATAAAAACAATTTTGAAGTTCTTTATGCATAAAATTGCTAATTGATTAACTACTGCACGATTTATTGCACTCTTGTTTTGTTGTATCTGAAATCCTAGACTTCAACAAAAAAAACAAGAGAACAAATAGAAGGAGAAATCAATAGTTTTTTCCGATAACTTTTGTTAGAAAAATATCTTTTTATTTAAAATCAATATATGAAGACTTAAGTTAAAGTGCAGTATTTGATCTATAATTTTTGATAGCATAATGTTTCGCTTCATGTTATATGAAATGGAAACAAGAATAACACTTTTTTCTCATTATCTCAAATCGAAATCCTCACTAATTAAGAAAAGTTTTATGCTTAAGAAGACGCTAAAAGTCTCTTCCCTTTTCAGGTTCCGAGAAGTTTAAGAGATTTACGCTTTTAATTAAGGAACAAAAAAGTCAAATCGTGTTAGAAAACAATATAATAGAAGTTTCTCCAATTATTTAAGTGCTAATTGGCTTCATTCACAAATCCATTGAGACTCATCTCTGAAAGTGAACCAAAATTAGCATTTGATTCTAAAGTCAGAGAATTAGAAAGCAATAAAAAGTCTGAGAAATCTGAGTTATCTGTGATTGAAATAACTATTTCTCTAATTTTACTTTAAAATTATTATTTTGAAAGGATTTAGCGTTTTAAAGCAATAAGTTTATTGTCTTCATAAAAAATTTAGTAAATTTTTGAAAGAAAATTTAATTTTCCCATAATACCCATGAGCAAATTATCGCGTGCAAAAATTATAATCAATTGAGTACTAGATTATTAGAAAGTAATTTGAAAGAATTTGATATTTCGGAGTTAAATTTTAGTGAATATAATGTACTAGACTTAAGAGAACAAAGTGTTTTCCTTGATAACACTCAATTTTAGGATTTTTTTGTATCTAAAATTTTTATAATAAATTTATTGCTCTGGAGGAAATTTAGTAAATTTTTAAACGCTAAATTTAGCCTTTATCTTAAATTGTATTTAAATACAGAAATAATCTCAATTCATCGTGAAAATAGAATTGAAGATAAAGTGAAGCGAAAAATTAATTTTGTTGAATGCCTTAAATTGAAGTAAGAAACTAATAAGAGCTAAAGTTAAAGCAAAAAAAGTTTGATCATTTGAATCAAGCGCTGATAATAAGAGTTAAACAATGTAGAAGAGATAGTTAGATGAAAATAGAGTAGAGGGACTTCAAGCTAAGTGAGGATTAAAAGATTCGTAGGTCTGGAATAATGTGAATTGGATTCATTCGGTACTGAATCACATGCCCAACACTTTCAAAAGGGAATTCACAATTGTTAAGAACAAGAGAGACTGTTGAAACAGTTATATCAAAAAGTGAAGTTTTATTCTGCAATTTAATTGATTTAACCCTAAAATACTGTCAAACACAAAAAGAATTATTTTGCACTTTTGAGCTTAACCTTTGATGTGAACAATTCTAATTGAAATATGAGTTGAATATTATTTTAGAGCTGTGTGTTTTGCTTGTCTACTACACTACTCTTCAATGTAGTGGTGTCTTCAATAGGTTTTAGTGGATTAAATTGACAATTGCAATATTGGGAATATAGTGAGAGTAGAAAAGCAATAATTTACTAGCAGTGGAATTGAGATAAGGCAATCATTTGCATACAGAATAACTGGCAATCAATTTATATGCTTTGGTTAGTTTATAAATAAAAAAAATTCTAATTAAAGTTCAACTGTAATTGCAGTTTTAGATAAGTTCTGACAAACAAATATCATTATCATTTATTCGTTGGATTATTTGAAAAGTTTTTTTATTGAGAAGTTTTTTACATTATACCGAATTTTGACGTTTCATTAGAAAAGTTGCTTAATTACATCATTAGGAGATAAAAATGAGATATATTTGAAGCTATAACTCATTTATAAGGTTTATGATTCTTAATGTTTCATCAATTATTCATATATAAAAACTTCAAATTGATTCATATTATTAAGTCTTTTTTATGCTATCAATTAAAATCATTATTTGATATGAAAATTCTAATATTCATTTAGAGTCTAAGGTTTATACCAGTATTTTACATGAGTTGTTATTATTTTCATTAAGTCTATTCGTCTATTTACTAATATTATAATGATTTTCAGTACGTTTCCTGTATTAACTGTCTCATACAGCTTATTTTGAAACTTAGCCTTTATGTAACTGAATTACATTTTCAACAATTATAATTCATAGTCAGGATGGCCGAGTGGTCTAAGGCGCCAGACTTAAGTTCTGGTCCTCAAGTGAGGGCGTGGGTTCGAACCCCACTCTTGACACAATAATTTTTTTCTCTTTTTGTGGTATTTTTCACTTCTCTCTTTCACTTTCACTATAACGATAATTTTTTTTTAAATATTTTACTAAACTTCGTTATAATTTAAGTAAATTATATAAAAACTATTCAAATGATACTTTTTGCCTCAACTCATTTTCATAATTGTTTTCTATATTTTTATATATAAATTACAACTTCTGACACACTTAACCTTTTTTCATGTCTTCCCTCATCCATAATAACCTGTTTCAGCATGACTTTGAAAATTACAAAACTCACTTTAGAAAGTCATAGATTTTTACTCAAAGAATGATGAGATCAAATATTAATAAACAAATTAGTCCATAAAACTTCACAAAATAAGTCTTAAGTTTTATTAATTAAAATGGAGAAAATATTGGAAATGATTAAACAAAATATTTTTTAATACTAATGTATAGTTTAATTGAGTGCAGTCTCTGAATAAGGCGGTGGTCTCTCTAAAGTCCAATTATAACTATCAGAAGAGCAATGCATCTGATAATTATCATTAGTTATAGAGTACACAGAATTAGTCCGATTTCTTCTATGTCTTTCATTAATGTGAAACTTGATGAGAGAGTAAGCTAAGAATGTGAAACCCAACCAAACACAAACTGAGCCAAAAATAAGAATAATAGTACCGATTCTGAAAACATTGTTTTCCACTGAAAGATCTGAATCAGTTACCCCGTATGAGATCTCTCGTGTCACTACACCTGTGATTGTTGCTATGATTCCAGTCGTTAAGAAATATATCGATAGATTCAGTGTTATTATTGCTGATTGTAATGATTGATCATTAGACTGATGAGCATTGCATCCAATATAACGAAAATAATTATTATTCACCATTTCTTAAAATAATACAATAGTTTAAACGAATATAAATTATTAGCTAATAATCAATTATAAGTTTATGAACAAATTTATTTGAATAAATGTTATTGAAAACGGAAAAAAATGATTAACTGTTTACTTAAAAGAAGAATTGGTGTCAAAGAAAATGCATTTTTATTAATAAATGATAGAAAAAATTGATGTCACCTGTAGTCATAAACTTATGATATACTTGACTTATCAAGATTTGTGATAAGTTAATATCATTGTAACGTTGGATATTGAAAATGCGTAATTAAAATCGTATGTAATATTCATGACGAATAAATGGTATGATTGAAAGACTTCATATCTCAACCAAATACTATATTTTGGGATTATATATAAAGGTGAACATGAGATTCTCGAGAATTAGCTCACTTCAAAAATCTAATCTCGACTATGATTTCTCATTAAATTAATATATTTTTAGAGCAATTAATTGTTCAATTCTGAATGTTATTGACCATTCATATTTCCAATTATTAAAGCATTTTTAATGTTTATTCAAAAATACTAATTTATTGACTTAATTCATTTTTTAAAGTTTCAAAATTAATTTCTATTTCAATAGTGAAGCTATAAATTTGAAATTTTTTTTTATTTTTTTGCTGCTATGCCACCGGTTTAGTTACTAAGCTAGTTTGCTTAGCACAATTCAGCTCTAATTAAACAGAAGTTATTCAATTCTTTCACCAAAATAGCAATGAATTTTCAATCTAAAATCAGAAAATTTTGTTAATTAGTAAGCGTTTAAACTGAAAATATTTAATTATGAAAGCTTTTGCTTATCATTTATTCGATGCAAAAAAACTTGAAATAAAAGTTATGCACTCGTGTTTTAGTAATGAAATTTTTTCAAATATTTACTTTTTAGGCCAAAAATTGAGCATTCAGCAAAAATAGCAAAGGGGGTACTAATGGTCAAAAATAAGGCAAATAACAGAAGATTCATTGTGGTGACCGTCATTTGGGGCTTCAAATCGGTAGATTAGTCAAAAAAGTCAAAGGGGAGACCAATGTATGTTTTGGCCTAAAATTGGCCGATGGTTGAAGAAAGTAAAGGGGGATCAACGTATGTTTTTAGAGTTCTTGAGATTTCTGGTCGATCCGGTCCGACCTGACCTTCCCCCTTGGCAATGACTAAATGATTCTCATTTGAAGATTTAATTAATTTTTAAAATTAATTCATTGAATCCTTATGTTTATCAAAACAGTTGATTAAACAACTCTAAACAAGGCTTATTTACTGATGAAAGAACTAATATTTGAAAGTGAGTTCATTGACGAAATGGATGGCGATCCCAACCGTAGATTACTTTGACATTTGGGAAAATAATTTCATTGAGATGGACTGTTTGTAAACCTACGGAAATAAAGATTTCAACATGTTTGCCTGTATAGTATGTATTTTAATGCAGTGCACTTGTTTGCATGTGACACATAATATTATACTCAATAAGCAAATACTGCTAAGCAAATATGTGTACGGGAGTCATAGGGATATAGATATATGTGTTACATTTAGAGTTAAGAATCATCTAATCCTATTAGGGTTCGTATTGTAGGATTTTGTAAGTGATTGATCATTGATCGATTCAGAAAAATGTACGATATCGATTACGAATGATCAATCTTAGCAGGAAATTTTAATTTGAATTTTAATCAATATAAAGTGGAACAAAAATTCAAATAATGGGTTTAAAGTCTAAAAATAAATTAAATTTTATAAATCAGAATTTATTTTCGAGAATATTAATATTATTATGTGAACCCGATCCAATTAGGCAAGATTCTAAGTTATGATCAGGTGAACACCTCGGTAAGGGCTCGTTTCAGGAGATTGTTATTGTACTTTACCAGATTAATAATAATGTAGTATTCTGGAAGAATCTATCCACTCAGGTGAATCATGTCCGCGCGGCTGAGACCCTATTCCAGGATTCTCTCGGACGCTACGGGAAAGGTGGTCTCTTAGTTCATGATTTGTCAAATCGTGTTGAGTAAACATAAATTATTGTTTAAAATCTGTTGAACACTTTTTTGATTCAATTCAATTTTTTATTAATTGATTAAATATTCACCATTTCAAGTTTCGACAATTTAAATATTTAAAACTTATGATCGTTCGCAGTCGATAAATTAGCGATATTGATCGATCACGAACGATATCGCTATGATCGATCAAACTATGATCTATCAGAACCTTAAACCCTATCTAATCAATGTATTGGGTCAAAGAATGTGATTTAAGAATTAATTACAGTTTTAATTTTATGCTTATAGTTGATAGAAGTGACCTAACCTTACCTCAATTAGATTAAGTGGAAAGTTAAGTTTGGTCAATACATTGATTAGATAGGATTAAATGATCATGATCTAAATGTAACATATACATTGATTCCAGACTTTAATGTATAACGTTTAAAATCTTTAGTATATAATGGGGAATTTGCATAGACTTTAAGGTATAAAATTGGACCTTTCTCTATTACTGAAATTCCTGATATAGGGTTGCCACCACTTGAGAACCCCAAAACTGGAGAAAAATTGCAAAGGGGGCCCTTATATATTATTTGAAAATCTTTTATCTACTTTTCCATGTAAAAAATATCAAATTTTTGATGCTATTTTCAAGCAGCTAAATTGCAAGTAATTTTCCCAATTAGCTTAAGGAAAATTTAAAAACTTAATCAAAAGAAAACATTCCATTTCTCGATTGTTCAAAATCTTAGAAAGAAAATTTTTCTCAAGCTTAAAATTAATTTTTGTAAAATAAATATTTTTTAGAAAATATAATTCATATTCATAACATGAATTATAAGATTTTATAAGTAGCAGAGACTGGATGAAAAAGCTTAAGACTTCAGTACTTCAGTGTAAAACTAACATATTTTTAATAGTTTTGCTTTTTACTGTTAAAAGAAGCTTATGAGAAATAAGTTTGAATTAACGAAGTTGAAATTAATTTGGATTAGGTTTTATTGGGTTAATCAAAGCAGTAAAAGTATACTTTTCTATTATGAATTTAATTTTAGTATTTTAATTTCAAAAATTTTAATCTCCAGCGTAACCAAGCTTGAGACTCCAGAGTAAAGCTGGACAAATGCCATCTCTACCCTGATAACATTCATTGATATCCTAATTGAAAAATTAAATTGAATGGACGGTTTGAGTTCGAGTAATTTTCGATTTTCAATTGTTGGCCCATTTTATATGAATTAAGTTTTCATAACAGATATATCGATATCACCATATCAATTGCGTGAACCTCAATTCAATTGAATCATAAATTCACACATTTCAGAGAGTGAACGTGAGTTCGAGCCTAACCTGTGCCAGAAATTGTCTGGATTTTTCTCAAAAGATTAGCTCAGGCCAAAGCGATCCAACTCACTGAGTTGCAGATTATTCAATAGTAGTTGAATGTCTCGCAGCTAATGTGATTCACACTATCATAATATGGCATAAACCTCTTTAATGTCTTTGAGTTGGCGGTATACAAATGCATAATCACAGTGAGTGCTTAGGGCTAACTGTAGAACGAATAGTAGAACGAAATTTTTCTACCGTACACAGCATTCAAAGCCATGAGATTAATGATTCATTTTTGATTAAATTATTCAAACAAATGAGAAATAAAGAAAAAATACCAACAATTTTTAATAATTGACAAACAAATATCGTTTTGAACATTGAAATTAACTATTTTTTGCGGATTAAAGCATAAAACTTAGTGCAAGTTTTACTCAAAAGTTTTGTTAATATCTCCCTATTGGATGTCCTCCAACCATATAAGTAAATACTGTTAATCAATACTTTTTGTCTGTAAAATGAATTGAATTTTGTGAAAGCATTAACAAAAACAATTCAATGAGTTAGAAAGATCTAAAAAATTGAATTTACAGACTTAAGATTCAGTTATTTTGTTTACACATCTAATTAAATTTCTATTCAATTGCATACAAATGAATTCTATGAATTTTTTTTGTGAGAGCTCAATATAATGCTTTTTTGCTCATTATATTTCATTGCATTGTATTTCATGTTTGATATCAGGATAGTTTTTGATTCCAATATTCATTCAGTCAAATTGAAATGCAAGGAAATGCTAGTTTTCCAAACTTTCCGGTAAACAGATTTTACCGATAAATGAGCGAAAATTTTGCTTCAATATAAGATGTGTTTGAACGCTTAGTTTATAAAAAGTTAATGAAATATTTGAATATTATTTCTCTTTGTCTAGACAAAGTACTCTCAACGAGAGATACAGTAATAGAAACATGATTAGTTGAGTAACCTCTCATCCAATATGTGATTACAAGCAGACTTTAGATATTCTCAACTGTTTTTATTGAGAATGAATAAATAAATATGAGATCAATTAAATTGCATCTCTTTATCATTCGTACACAGAAACAAACTTTTATTTCTAAAGAAAAAGCAGAATAGATGAGGAAAAGTTTTATGATAAGAAAAATCTAAGTTCTCCAGATCTCGGAAATTAATCAAATTATAAGAAATCCTAGACAAATCGAGCGTTTTATTATTGAATTAATTTAATTAAAAACTTTGCAATAAGAAGTTTTTTGAAAGAAATGAGAGCTGTCATAATCATAAAAGTTTATGAAAGAATTTTTTCTAATGACTCAAACCAGGAGGCAATAACTGTAAATTTGACTTTTGGTTCAAATCAAAATTATTTCTCTAGATATGAGTCATTAAAAATTTTCTTAACTACTTATGGATAAAGCATTATTATGAATAAACTTTTATTATTTTTATTATAGCTCTTATCAAAACTTGTTTTTCCTTTTATTCTGTTGCCATGTGTTCACTGAAATACAAGTACTCATAGTTTTTCATAGCTATCAAACAAAGCTCGAGACGATTTTCTTTCAAGAAAAGCGGTTTAAGCGAATTTTATCTTCAGCCATCATTTGACGCGAGAGCGGATCATGTTTTAATTCTTACAAAGCATATGATAGAAGACTCTAAAACTCATACTCGACTTAGAAAATTAAATGCCAGACAAACAGTGACTCAGAAAAAAACAAATCCCGAAAGTTTATCTTTTATTTGTGCAGTTAATTGTTTGAAAATTTATCTCATTAGGCATTAAGTTCTGAGGAAAGGATTATTTTTTTTCTATTTTTCCACTGAATTCTTGAATTTCATTCATTCATTCAAAGATAAGAACTTCGAACTTTATTCTGCTTACTCAGCACAACATCGAAATCCTCATCTAATTAGAAGAATGATGTCATGAAATGTCAGAAGTTATTATTCTCGAAATCTATTTTTAATTTCCATTTCTATTTTAACATTTATTTTTTCATGAATTTCAAAATCCTTATCGGTTCTTAACTTTTGTACTAAAAAACTTAAACTTCATCTCAAGTTTTCTCAATCTCTGAATTTTCAAGCATTACACCTAACATTTTATGAGATACCGGACTTTTAATGTCAGTTAAGCTTTGATTCTCACAGTATTGCTGCGAAAGATTAAATCATCAACTCTTTACTGTCAAATTGTGAGCGACATCAAAATAGAGCAGTCTATACAGATTTGCTAATGAAATATTCATCATCAAAATAAAAAAAAGCATTAAATAAAGAGCAAAAATATCATAATTTTTTAATCAAATTCATATAAAATTATGAAAATTTTATTCAAGAGTCAACTATATTTAGAAATTCTAATTAAAAACAATGAATTGTGTATCAGAACAGTTATAACTTCTTTCTCAAAGTCAAATTGATTAAAATGATAATGAAAATATTTTTTTTAATCTTAAATCACATTTTGATTGATGAAAAAAAAATTTAATAATTGGTTTGTTGAACGTCAGTATCCCATTCTTATATAGAAAGGCGTTTGATTTGTGTAAACTTCAAGTCTTTTAACTTCTTTATATTTGATGTGACACTTGAGAGAGCCGATTAGGAATATTAATCCAATCACATTGAAAAGTATCCCGAGTTTAACTAATATGCCTTCCTCTGAACCAATGGATACCATTAAAAGAGTGACACCGATTATGATAACTAAAATACCGAAAATCAGCAAAGATAAAGTCATGCAACACAAACGACGCTTAAGGATAACTGCATGGCTTTCATTATTATTTCTTCTGAATAAATAAGAATCAGATCCAGAATCAGAAAAGCTTCGGTTACTGAAAGACATTGTGCTAATTAGAATCTCACTGTTGTCTATTTACTTAAAAAAAGTTTTTTCTCTTTGAACTTGAAAAGCGAAAACTTATATTCTAATAGACATAAACCTATTTGATGAATGCGCACAAACAAATCAATAATCAACGGTTACGATAGTGATTATATTTCTATTTTTTGACTTAACAGCGCGTGTTGTTCACGATACCTAATAATTCTTACGAAAAGATATTTTCCTATAAGTTTTATATACTGTTATTTATGATGCTATAAATTATTGTTAATCAAAGTTATCTATCGATAAAGTTGTTCTCTAAAATCTATAGCAGTCATTGCTTTCAAAGTGTGTTTCAGTGAAAAATGATTTGTTCAGTAGAAAAATATAGATTTATTGGAACTCAAAAACTGATAGAAAGCTAACTTTCTCAAAGTATAAGCTTATTTACAACTCATCTAATAATAGAACTGAAAGTATTCTTTACAATATAAATACTTAATTTATGAACAATTTATAGCTTTAGTTTTGATGAATTTCTGTTTGAGTTGTTAACGTAATTTTGAAGTTTAGAAGTCCTTTGTTATTAAATTAATTTTTTTACAATCAATACAATATAAACACATAAAAATTATGATAACCTGATTCTCTTAAATAAATTTTTAATTTTGGTTTTGTTTTAAGATTAGTTATAAGCGCTTAGAGATAAAATATTGTGTGAGTTAAAATCTAAATTATATTTTAAATAGTATAATAAGCTTATAGAATGTCAAATCTTTTAAGCGAGTCTCAAAATTTAACATTATAAATTTTATCTCTTTAGTTTACTTATTTCAGAAAAACGTTTAACATTAAGACAAAATTTTGAAGCTTTGATATAGCAATAGGTGTGCATTCAAAAATTGACACAACTATTTATTCAGTTATAACTTTTGAATTACAATGAAATATTTAATGAAAATTTTATATGAACTTATATTTATTTTAAGAGCTCTCGATTACAGTTATCTTTTGCCCTAAGTTTTTAAGCATTATATTTACGTAAAAATCATTGAAAAGACTTCGTAGAGTTTGAATTCATTTATATAATATTTAAAGATTTCAATCGTTTTTTAAACTTTTGGTAGAGTTTATTTTAATGAAATAGGAGCGCAGGGATAAGAGGGGTACATAACATGGGGCAA
>JAQFZT010000605.1:0-22450 GCA_034696325.1 Camisiidae sp.
GTAATATTACGCGTAATTTTACGTCATATTACACCAAATTACTAAATTTTACATTATTTTACAGTATTTTACAGATTATTATACCCAAAAAGATTTTTACGCGTAATATTTCAACCCTACTTGTGACATTACTTGTCTCACTTTTATTGTCTTGATATTTTGCAGTAGTTTTATCTGAAACTTGTGAGCTTCATAAGTTAGCAACTCCTTCAAACTAAGTTAGCTTTTTTGCATATTATGCAAAAATGCTCGAATATTAATGAATTACAATTTCTGAGTCAATAGAAAATTATAAGATCAAACTTCAAAGCCAGCTGTCTTGGAAAGTACTTAAATATTCTGTTAACATTATCAGACTTTATGTAATTCTATTATTCATTTCTAAGATGGAATTCTGAATAGTTCGACATTCGCAGAATTGGTTAAACCTCATTCTCCTAAACCTGTTCATGAAAATAGTTATTATGGTGAATATTGACTGATTTTAGTTTTTTTCTTCTTTCTTGTTTTATTAGTTAAGAATTTGATTTTGAATAAATTTGCTAAAGGTTTAGGTTGGATGATATCTCGTGCTAATGAAACGAATTCAACTTTTGAAAAGAAAAAAGTGTTTTGGCATAACGGAAATATGGATGGAGGTTCCACTTTATTAGTAATACTACCTCAAAATCATATGGTTATCACTTTATTGGCTAATTTGGGAGGTATTGGACAACATTTAGAAGAAATTGTGGCTCTCATAACAAACAATTTCCTCGAAGCACTTTTGTAAATAACTCATTGAAAAATCTATTTTTTTCACTCCTGATAATTATGCTTTTGAGTTATATAGAGTTTAAGAATTTCTGTTTATTCAACACATTGACTGTTTTATATAAACATATAAATAATACTATATTCAACTCTTAAGTTATAAATCATTCTTTTGTGCTCAACAATGAGAAGGTTTCGATTGTGTTTTCTATAGACTTTGTTCAAGCATTGAGACAATCATTGTGTTCGCTACACTTTTATTTAGTTCTTTATTTAACATTGACTGCAAATATTTTGCTAAAAATGCTAAGTATTAATTGAATTTTGATTAAGTTGAAGAAAGTTAGAAATTTCTAACAATTGAACTTATAGTTCATTCATGGACTTCAGGGTATTTCAATCTCATTAAGTTAATGTTATTATTTATAAGTTCCAACTAGAGAAGAACATCTCATTCCCATTCTCATGAAAGATGAGAATGGAGTTGAGTTTCGAGTTGATGGAATTGGAAAAAAATTTAATTCTCAAAAGTTACAAATTTTATTCAGAATACATTTATTTGGAAAATTTTTCCTTCAACTGACTTCTGATAAATAATAATATATCAAGATTTTCACTTGAAAGTCGAGACCACTAGAACTAAAATTTCTTTCTGACTCAAATTTGTTCGCAGGAATACTTAAAACTTTTTGCAATTTTAGCTAATTTACAATCATGGGAATGGGATGGTAACGGGAATCAATTTTAGGATTTGGATGGGAATGGGAGTCTAATCCCAACTCAGCAGTCGGCGTAAGTTTTGAGCTTAACCTTAACATACTGTTGACCTTAACCACTGACTACAATTTTCTGGTCCTTGTATGTGAAATTCCATTACTTTTTTGAAAGCATTTCAGCTTTAATTTCGCTTTTCTTTTCGGGTTTGATTTCGATAACGAAAAGCAAAACAACACTACAGTCCATCCCGCTTATAGTGAATTGATCGGTGCGGCCGAAACCGTTCACTGTAACTGGGATTCACTGTAAACGTTCTCAATTTCTATTGCATTGAGTAATCAATCGTTCACTATAAGCGGGGATTCACTATAAGCGGATTCACTATAACTAGGTTAAACTGTAGTTTTTTAGATATTCTGTCATCAAATCAATTATCGTTTGAATATTCCTTTGTTTATGAAATTTTGAAACAATTTAGGACACGATAAGAAATATTCTGCAGAGCTGTTGAAACTGGAACTGATAATTCTATGAAATTGAGTTGAATTAATATGAAATGGCACTTAAAATACTCTTCTTGTACATTACATTAGTATAATGTGCTTCTGGGATACTAAAAATAGAAGTAATGCATTTAGTTTTTTGAATTATTGATTAAAACGCTATATTTTGATTGATATTTTTATTGAGTTATTTACATTTGGATCACTCTGAAAAGTTTTCTCGAGCTTTCATTACAAACTTGTTTATACTGTACAGTAGCTATTTCTCACTCAAATGTGGCACAATTGTGCCATTAAAAGCTTGTAAACATTCGGCCAAACATTTGTTTGCATAAATCAAGCGGCACTTTTTGATGAGTACACTCTCTGAGTATTTTGATTGCTTCACTTCTTGGATCCAACTTTAGTAAAACAAATTTCTTTGCAGGAAACATATACACAAATCAGATGTTATTTTCATTCAAACATAATATTTTCTATTCAAGTGCTTAAATTTAATAAATGAATTCTGTCATAATTTTAAATTTTCAAGAATACATTTGGGATTTAAATTGTTAGCTCGATATCAACAAAGTTGTTCCACATTAATGGTCGTCAGAAAATAAATAACTTACAAATATTTCATCTTTTCAAACTTCAAATTTATTTTTAATCTTTTTTTGCTTTTAAAAAATAGGTAATCATTTTTTTTGCTTTTAATATAAGAGATAAGGAAAATATTTCTTAATTAGAGTGCATTTTTCATTAAATCTTGTACTTTAGGTCCAAGAATCACAATATACAAAGTTAGTATGTGTTAGGAATGCTCACAAAATGTAACGACAAGCAAAATGCAAGATTAATTCAATTTCAAAATGCAGCACTTTATTAATAGTTGATTTGCAGCGAAAACATTAAGTCCAATTCCAGTTCGCTTATAATTAAGTTATAGCAAACTTTCTTCATTGCTTTTACTGTAATTCAGCACTTGATAAAAGTTTGCTCTAAATTATAATCTTTACATTAAGACTCTATTAAAATTAGCACCAAATATGATAGGATAACTCAGATGTGCTAATTTGAAAGTGAAATCACACACCAACTGTTCATTTGCAACCAACACAAACAGTATTCATTTGGAACCAATGAAAAAGTTTCATGACTTTTATCTATCCTTTTAAGATATAAATGATTATTTGAGTGCAAATTTTATAGAAAATACAGGTATTGAGCTATAGGTAAATGTTTTAATCAAATAAAAGTCAAATTTATTCAAAATATCGGTAATGTTTGACTGATATAAAAAAGAAAGAAATCATGCTCTGGTTCTCGTAATCCAATCAAAGTTAACATCTTTTTTCTCATCACTTCTCAGATGAATTATTGGATAATGAAACTATTGATGCGATAATTTCTTTCGATGTTTCGATGATAATAAGCTGAGAGAAGCAAATGCTATAAATGTAATATCACTCTGGACTTAATCAAAGAAGTGCTTTTTTGGCAATCTCTCAGATCTAATCTTCTCTCAGATTTCGTCTGTTAATTATCGAGTTGTTTTTGTATAAACAAAGGATTGAATTGTTTAACATTTAATTAATTAACACATTCTACCAAATGCTGTATTTAAAATTAAATCCAATTATTACTCAGCAATTATTTTCTTATGGGAACAAAGCTTATCTCTAATAATAAGTTAGTATTTATCGTTTCATAATCAATGGCCACATATTAAATGAATACATAATAATTTTCTTTTAAATTAATTACAAAATGGTTTAAAAATTTCAAATGTTTGAGTTTTTATAATATATCGTGTTTTTTCAATTAACTTGACTTATGAACTGAAATATTCATAAAAAACATTGAACTAACTCTTCTTCAATTTGAAAAGGAATTTGATTTCTATATTAATGTTTATGTTTGTGTACGTTTTGTTCGATTTGTATTTCCTAATAAAAAAATTTTCCAATAAATAAATATAAATGAATACAATAGTTAAAATTTCTATTTATTCAAAAAATTTGAATAAAGAAATGATTTTTAATGATTTTTGCATTATACGAGTGAAGCATTGAATGATAAATTTATTATGGATGCTAATTAGGAATTTGCATACCATAATGAAAAAAAACTTGACACTTTTCCATGTCTATGTTTAATCAAAAAATAACTACATGTATGATAACAAATTAAGCTCTTATGGTTAAAAGGATGGAGAGATGGCTTAATGAATGAATAAATAACTGAGTACTTGAAAATTAATTGAAATTTTGTTAAAGAAAAAGTATATTTTTTTATTTACACAATGAAATGGTTAGCAAAGCTTTCACTTTATGGGCTTAAACATAAAAGTTTATTGATTTATATATCAATTGGTTTATGGTATTGAAGTTCAATAAAGCGAAACAACGAAAATGCATTAATAATAAAAAGTTAAGCTTAGATAAGAATTGTTTGGTTTGAAATATTTGCAAAACTTAAATTAAGCAAAAGAAATACAGTTGAACTACAACCCAAACACTTATTGGGGAAGTGTAGGTCCAAAGTAAACTTTAGCTAAAATAGATCGATCGCATGAGTATGAATAGAAGAACATGTTGTGCACAATACTATATTCACAGCTAGAGATCGGATGGAACGCCAAAGAGCGCAAGAGTGGCTCAACTTAACATTTGAGTGGCGGCGAATTCTGTGAACCATTCACTCACTATTTCAGATAGAATTGCATTTACAGGCACTGCAACATCACGGCTGCATCACTTCGATCTGAACACCGCAAAGTAGATGGATATACAAAATATAGCGATGCGAGAAAACTGTCACAACATTACAACATGCGTTACAATGTCTATAGACTGTGAATTATAAAGCTGTGAATTATCGTATTCTTCTTTTCTTCACTTCTCAATGTTGAACGAGAATTAAAAGTTCACGAATGAACTGTTTTAAAAAGTGATATGAGCTGATGCTGACACTTTTTTACTATGGAAAATGTTAATGTGACACTTAAGAGCAAGAAAAGTGTTTCACTTTAACTATTCTCAACGCTTCGCACTAATAAACGCCTAACTGTAAGTACTGTTGAATAAATCTTTCTTTTGTTTGAGCGAACCTTAATTACAAAATGTGTGCATTATCGTAATCATAAGTAAATTACCAGAACAAAAGGCTTTACTCAATCAAACTTTAAGTAATCATATTGTATTTGATGAATATTTTAAAAACTTTCATCAGTTAACACTATTATAGTTTTTATTATAAGATTAAAAAGTTTATTAACTTTAAAAGTCGAAACAATTTAATAGGATTTAAACTTTTTGATGATTGAAAAGTTGATTAAACTTTGGAAAATAGATTTAAATGATTTTGAAAACTTTATTGAATTATATGATCAAATTGAAGAAAAGATTCTTTAAAACGAGTTCAAAAGCATAGCTCATAACTTGTTTGGAATGAAATTAAGTTGAAATGCCCGAACAGATCAATAAAAATTTAGAGAAGAGTATAAACTTTTGTCAATTATAGAGCAATAAAATAAAAGAGGTCTATGAGGAAGATGAAGAGCAGTGAAAGGAAAGCACTAGAAAACTAGAAGTGTATAACTGAGTTATATGTTCGTCAGTAACCTCAAAGTCGATATATCAATACATCAATATAAGCTACTAGTAATGGGTGAAGTTAACTCGATTCGAAGTCTATTACAAGAGATGAGCGCTAAACTTAGTTCTCATCAATTTTTCTGACTCACTATTTTTCCCTTTACTTCAAGTGCTGAAAACTTTTTGATGTATTGCTTTAGTTATTTAACTTTGAAGTATTGCTGCAAAAAATTAGAGAAAACTTGAAAAAATTACTGGCAATCGGTTAAAGGGAGTGTGTGTTGGGCCGACACCACATCGCAAAATTTCATTTGACTGAATTCATTTTTCACAATTTGACTTCCGCACATGCCATGTGCAAGAGATTTCTGATATATTTCTGTGTATAAAAAAGATCGAGAATAATACGTAAGAGGAGAGTGAGAGAAAAGAAAAGAAATAGGAAGATAATTTGTTCATGTCAGCATTACCAGAGTTCATAGTGCTCTACACATTGTATGAACATAACAGAGTGTATAGAAGTATTGATGCCATAAATGCTTGGCTTACAGTTGATTCTAGTTATTGACAATAGAAACCATTTATCTGAATCAAACTTTTGCTTTTTATTCAAGATAATTACAATTTATATTAACAGAGCTTATGAGCTTCAAAATTATAGCTACAATTTGATTTATTCATCATTTCAACAATACAAGAGTCAAAAATTTCCATATTTTATTGCAAGCATTTAAGTGTTACGATCAATATATGCAGTGAAAAGTATAATAATGTATAAAGAGAACAGAAATTTTCTTTTGGAATGTTTTAAAAGCGATGGTAACACATTTTCTCACATTTTTTGTTCATTTTTGCCCTTTAGAGCGCTATTCAGACATGTCTTTAGCCTTTGTTCTCTGTACTTTTTTACCCGCATACACACAAAGTATATCTAAACGATACTAAAAACCTTTGTAACACATTTTCAACTACTATACAAATCCGTTTTACATCCATTTTAGACTTGAAACTTGAAGAATATAAGTAAAGAACACATAAAGTGTTGAGAAAATGTTTTTCTTTTATTAAATTATTATTTTGTTTTATACATAATGAACATAAGTCTATAAAATGCTTGAGAAATTTAACACTTTCCCATTGCTTTCTTTGTATAGAAGCGAAAAAGAAATGTTGTGTAAACTTTGAGTCTGATTTTTGTAAACATTTTTCTACATTTTGAAAGCTATGTCAAAGTTTTGCATCACTTTATAGTGAATATCGAATAAGAAAATGAATAAGAAAAATGAATAATGAGCTCCTATTTATATTGCTATTTATATGCTTTTTCTATTTGCCAAAATATTGCTCAGGAAAATATGCGACTCAAGAATAACTGAGACGCCAATTTGTGTGCCAGAAGTTTTGCCCATAAGTGTTAAAGTAACAGAAGAGCATTACATCTTATGTTAATCAAAAAATGAGTCAAACTTTCATGTTTTATTGAGTTTCTCAGAGGTCTCAAGCATGAGGTCGTTAAATGTCAGTTATATTTGGCATTTAGAACTCATTCGATGAAAACATGGATTTGTAATGCATTTTTCAGACATTTTAATGTCAGTAATAAATTTTTGAGTTAAAAGTAAAATTAATATAGAGTTTCAAAGTTTTGAATTTTATATTTAACATTATATTTAAAGAAAACAAGTTTAAATTTTTATAATAATCTTAGATTATAACAATGGATTACTCTGTTTCTTGATTTTTATCTTTCTTATTTAAATGCACGCTTAAAATTTAAATTATTCACTAAATTTTGTCCTTTCTATGAATTGTTCGTAAATAAGTTGCTTTCGTTTTATACTTTAATACATGTTTTATACAATGAGAGAAGAGAATTCATGAAATTTAAAATTGAATGGACTCTATGCACAATCTCAAGAAAACATGAAAAGCCATTCAAAATTTAAAGCATACTAAGAACAAGTGGAATAAATTAATGAAAATTATACAGGACTGCAGTCAAAAATAGTATAAAAGACAATTTTGCATTTTAAACAAGAATATAAAATAGTTAGAGTAAAAAATCGATCATTTCATGTATGATTCAATAGGTTTCAACTAATTAATGATTCAAATGATTGCAAGATTAAGATTTTTGAATACATATAAAATGGTTTAGAAAGTTGTGTCTCGAATTACATGAAGGAAAAAATTTTCTAAAATTCGATTCTTTCTGTGAAAGAACTTAATTAAATTCCTATTTATAGAATTTTAATGAGATTAATGTAAAAGAACTAATGAAAAATGTCAATATATGATATTCTATATCATAAAATTATCTCAATTTTTAAGCACAATTTTAACGGGTATTTGAGTTTCCAAACCTATGTTCTCAAAATGATAGAATCCATAATAATATTTCCATAAACTTTGAAATCTTATTATCAGATTTTATACAAAACTCTTGATTGAATTCTTATAATATGCATACTTAATAGCATAAGTTCATTCTCTTAAGAAAGTAGTCGTTGAATTAGAAATATTTATTCAAATAAATTATAGTGACATTTGTCAGTAAAATTTTGTGGCATTTGTTATATAACACTTTATTAATGCACATTTGCTCACAAAACTTCAGTTCTATCACGTTCTCATTTCTTTCGTTTTGTTGCACATCAGAGCCCAAGAATATGCTTTAATATACAAATATACATAAATATATAATTATTTTCTGCTCTTTAGACATCACTCAACAATATTAAAGCATTAAATGGCATAATGTTGACAGTCATTGAAGTTCGAGCCAAATAACTCTTATATTATGTTTTGATGCAATTCTATTGTTCATTAGGCGAAGAAAAAGTTGTGGGAAATAAATTTTGGAAAAATTAGTTTAACTTCAATAATTAACTCAACATTTTGCAAGTCTTCTCATGTTTTTTTTGTTGTTTTTGGTCTGATGTTTATTAATTATGATTATTAACTAAATACATGCTTAAATGTTTTTTGATTATTTTGTTGTGCAAAAACATAATACTTGAAAATTTGTTTCAACTCGTGGTCCAGTTTATAGATTCGTACTTTCTGTCTATCTATCATTTATCATTGAAGATAGATTGAAGTGTTATTGTCAAGAAATGCATCAAAATCTACTGATGAAAAAATATTGATTCGTTTGAAAATTTCTACATTAGTGAAAGTCTATTGTTTTTATGTAAAACTTCTAAAACTTAGATTTAATTAAATTCCAATGTTCAAATGAGTCTTTCACGTTTTTGTGCAATTTCAAATATCGCTCTATGAAAAGAATGTAAAATCTTTGGCTTAAATTATATTATTGCAAAAGTTTCTCATTGTATTCACGCGTAATTGTCATGATTTCAACATTATCGAAGAAATCAAACATTTTTGTAATGCTTCCTAATATTTTTCATACTATTGAAAAAGATTCTCAGTATAAAGCTATGAATATTGAGAAATAGTTTAATTGCTTCCAAATAGTTTGATAACTACTATTCCTTATTTAAGTTTCTCCGGTCTAAAAGTGTATACTTTCATGCAATACACGTTTTGTATAAGTGAGCCCATAGAAGGAGTTTTACAGTGAAGTTCAGAGTTTGATAGTAAACCTCTAGTATCGGACAGACTTAAAAAAGGAATAGTACGTAATTTGAATACTAATAAATTGTTGAGAAACATAATTTGGAAATATTTATCAATTTTTCAACTTATTAACTGTTATTAACACCAATAGTTATAATAGTGAGTCAGTGTTGCTCCTATAATAAAATTTGAGCACAAATTGCGAGCAAAGTTTAAATGCAGTTGTGTGGAAAAGACCCATTCGTATGCTTGTCATTAATCACAATTTAATTGCAGTTAAGAGTAACTCCAATCTTACACTCATAGCATCTCTAATAGCAAAGTGAGTGTACTGTATAGTAGATACCAAATACCATTAACTCAAAATTAATGTTCAACCAGTTTTTGTTTCATTGGGTCTGGTTCAGGTTCTGGTTCTAGTTCTTCAGATCAAATTCAAGTTAGGTTTTATTAAGTCAAACCCATTGGTTCTCATTTGGTTTCAATAATTCATCAAAATTTCTTAAATCAAAAATTACAAAATATAATATTTGTTCATTTTAAATGACATGATAGTTAAAAGAAATTGATAAAATGCTCAAAGCTTTTAAGCTCATTATCATCAGTAACAGTACTTGATAAGAGAGCATTTGGTTTCGGTTCAATATTGAGAACTAGTGGTAACATTACTCAAAATATAAGTATAAAAGAAGGAAAAAAGCGGCTCAACATTGCTTTACATTATGACTGAATAAAAGATATTTTGCAATATTTACTTTTAAATGGAGAGCAATATTTTGGTTTTCAAGAAAAAAAGATAGAGCTGTTTAGGTTTATATGCATTTGGCTTTATATAGGCTTTTATATTGAGATTGAAATTGTATACTAACATAAGACCAATAGGTTTTTGTCTCGTTTATTGATAAATTATTATTATGGCTCGAAAAGTGACTGCACTCTCACAGGTCCCAATTCTTTTTAAAGTTTTATCATAACTCATTCTATAAGGTTTTTCTCTATGTTTGCCATAAGTTACTCTTATGCCAATAGTTTCTTGATTCTTATATAAAACATAGTGTATACACAGCGCTGTTGAGTCCAAATAATGTATAAAATAGTGATTGCATGAGAGTATAGCCCAGACATTGACATTAATAAGAAATAAGAATGAAAAATAAAATACACTGATATATACTTCAAATAACTCCAAATACTAGTACATGAAAGTGAGGCAGTATTTGAAATGATATCTCATTTCGAAATGTTCTGGTAATGCATTTGGTTTCATTTGAAAAGTAATCCATTTTGTCTTATAACCTATGTATTGAACATCTAATATCATTTCTTATTCTAGTATTATTAGGCTCTAAAATACATTACATAAATCTCTTGAGACCTAAATTACATTTTTCTACTTTTATTTGTTTTCGAAACTCAATTATTAATTGGCGTTAAAAAATGTTAAACATTTCAGGATTTGCATAAGAAAATAGTTTTTACTATTCAAATAAGCCGATAATTATGTACACGATTTGCAAATTTACATATTTTTCATCATAAGTTTGAAAAAAGTGACAAAGTTTCATAATAATTATCTACAGAGTATTTCATAAAGACTTCAAACTATAATATGCAATGCATTGCATTCATCTATCATTCATAGTATTTTAGAAATGCTAAATATCTCTCAAATAATTTCACAAAATATTATTCTTCAATAGTAGGATTAGATATTTTTATGAATATCTCTATTGATTTTGGACTTTGGAAATAAAGCTGACATATAAATACTATTTTTTGTGTTGCATCTCACAAAACGACTAATCCTCTCATTCTCTGTACTCAATCTGATGTATTGTATGATAAACAATACCAGTAATACATTTATAAAAGTGCAAATAAATAGAAATAAAAAATATGACATTATTGTTCACCGACTTTCTAATCAACTTATAACAGCTCAATAGCTCACAAAGTCATCACAAATATTGTTGTCATAAATCAATGAACAATAAGAGTCAATTCTAGTCAACACTTTTTTATTACTATTTTTTTTATAGTTAAAATATAACCTCCATTGGGCTCGAGATAACTTCATTGAATGAAATAAACTTCTTGAAATCCTAATTAATAATTTTTCTGAATTTTATCAAATTATGCAAATATTTAAGTATGTTTTCTGATGCCTTTTACTCATTTCTATCTTAATGATAGTAAAGAAACGCCTAAAACATAATTTTGATTCAATATTGTCATTAATACTTTATTACAAATAGGTTTTCAGGCCTTTTGTTTAACTTTAGCTATTTTTCTTTGTCTTTAATCATCTTTCTTGCAAAAATATAAAACTTTTGAGGCATTCATTTTTGCAATAATAGAGTCAGTAAAAACTTAATGCTATAATAATTAGTATTTTACTTGACTTCTGTCAGAGTTGTTTATAAAAAATAAGCAAAACTTGATTAAAATTTTTGCTATTTTAATCTTACTTTAAACTTGAGGCTGATTTGCCAAGTTTTTTATGTTGAATTTTCTTTTTTATTCAATCATGAGTCAAACTATTACAGAATCAAAGCTTGAACTAAAAATTTAATTAAAGAAGAGGAGAGTAAGAAAACACAGATATTTATATCAATCATTCAATTAGTATTTGAGTGAAAGTATATGAAACAATAGCTATACTTTCCTAATATGTGGAAATGATAACTTAATGGTTACGCTATCAGTTGAAAAATAAATCACTTATGAATTGGAAGCTAAAAATGGTAAAGAAAAAAGGAATGTTGAGGAAATCTGACGATAGAAACAGTATATCCAGATTCTGCATATGCTTTTTTCTCACACAGCAAATAGTCGTTATTAATCCATCATATTTGGCAATAACCTTACGCGAGCTTACATGCAAAGAATTCTTCTTACAAGTATTAATAGCGTTTGTTGGCTCTATTCAAAAAACATTATACACTTGTATTAAAGGCACACATTTTGACCGAAGAAAAAATGGCAAAACATTTTGATGATGTTGCTTCAGAGCCCGCCTTAATACTCAATTTCCCATTTGGATCAAACGGAATAGCGGTAGCGTCTCTTGCTTTTTATTTTAGCCACTTATACACACAATTTTATTGCATTGATAGATCTACTACTCAAGCAAAAAACAATTACTGGATCTTTCATTCTTTTCTTCGATAAGCTCAATATTTCTCTTTTAGTGCTTCTAATAAGAGCGTTGATGTGTGAGTACTTTTACTCAAATTTTTAAACTTCAGTTCAAGTATAAACTTGTTATATAAAGCTCTTCAGCAAACAATTCTCTTTTTCTCATTTAGTAAATAAGAAATAAATTAAACAATTTCTGAGTAAGAAAATAATTTCTAGTTTTTTTTGCATAACAGTCAGAAAAATTGAATTTCATTTTCAAATATATAACTGAAATATTTTTTGTTCAATACAAAGTAGCATTGAGTTTAGCAATGATGTGAATTCATTTAATGACAGCGCACACAAGTGTCTGATGTTCTTCTCTAGCATTCTGAACCGACACGAACTTCATTCGCGATTAGTTTTCTCTAAAATTGATTTACTCCAAGAGATGCTTCAGACGTGACACAATTTTGATGCTCTCACAGACTTGCAATGACTTTTATGCTTTTTCTCTACTTGATTGTGTACGAAAGTACAAGTGTTACTGTCTATCTGTATATGACTAAAACAATTACAATGTATTAAATGGCATGTACGTAAAAACCTACTGTTTGAATAAAAGTTAGGAAACATGTTTATCAAACGAAAGTTTAGCTCAAGATAGTTATAAATTATAATTTTCAAACTTTTTAAGCGTTTCGAGAAATTATTTTTCCTGTACTCCTAATTATTAGGATGCTTTCAGAGTTGTCGAAGAATGAAAATTCTTGTTACGACACGAAAAAGTGCAAACAATTATTCGATTACAAATTCATGTCACGTTTTC
This sequence comes from Camisiidae sp., assembly GCA_034696325.1. NCBI lineage: Eukaryota > Metazoa > Arthropoda > Arachnida > Sarcoptiformes > Camisiidae > Camisiidae sp. The sequence continues at coordinate 13,086 of JAQFZT010000605.1, forward strand.
ATTTTGTGCTCTGCAAATTGTTCAGTTCCTCAAATTGGTTTAAAATCAATAAGAACTAATGCATTAAAATTATTAATTTAAAGTTTGCATAATAATTAACCCGAAGGCTATTGAACTTAATTAGAAGAATTTGAATCTTTCAATCTGAAACAACGTTCATTTCACTCCATACATTAAATGCATTATGTATTATGTTTGTAAGCATAAGATATTCATGATTTTGTTTAGTTTTGATCATAAACGGTTTGTGAAGAAATTTGGTAAATATGTACAGAAGCACTGGATTTAAATAATTGCCAAAAGGCAGTAACATTTTGATAGAACAAATCAGATTAAATTTAATTAGACATACTTTATATGAATATCCTTTTAGGGAAAGTTCATTTTTGAGTTAATTTGTTTTCAACGTTTTTGATAAATGCTATACAGGTATCTGTTCTGTTGAAAAAGTTGGGAAACCAGAGTTTAATCAAATATTAAAAGGAAATATATTTTCAAAACTAATCATAAGATTTCTATTGGAACTTCACTTAAATCTTAACATTTGATGAGTAGTGATTTGATTGATTTACATTAAATTTGACTAAGTTTTAAAGTCTACAAGTCTATTACCTCTACTTTCCATATTTCACGAGAGTTCGAACTATTAAACTCTTGTTTTCTTAACCTTCTGATGAGAAGCAGATAAAGTATTCACGAAAACTTTCAAAAAAATTAACTTTAATCTCTTTTTAATCAATCTGAAAAGTAATCTATTTAAAAATGCTATTTTAAACATATATTAGTGAAAAATGTTATTATTACTTAAATACTAAATAATTTTTGACATGATTTTTGAATCGTTAGTGTCAAAAATTGACGCCTCATTTGATCTAAGTTTACATGTACTGTACATGACTTTAACTAATTTTCAACAATACTTAAATTGATACTCATATTGATTGGAGATCTTTAATGACAAAAATATATGTTATGACTGATTATTCTAATAGACACAAATGATAAAATGATATACTTTTTAAGTAAAAAAGCGATTACTAACTAAGACTTGACAACGTGACGAATAAAAGGTTCAATGAAAGTACACTCCAGAAATAAATTCCTTATCATTCAAATCAACCATCAATTTGATAAGATATGCAAATTTCTAAAATACTGTTTATCATAATTTGAATCACAAAAAAGCTTATGACTAAAAAATTTTTAAAAATCAGATCATTAATAGAGACTATGACTGATTAAATCCCAAAGTGACCCTTTAGTTATGATTTTTTTTTTGTAAGACACAGATTGTGATAAAAAGTATTTTACAGAAAGCTGTAAGCGATCAAATTGACGATCAATGGTTAGGAATTTATTTCTTGAATGTACAGTTTATGGGATAACTCGATTTTTCAGAAGTAGACCACATCCAAGTCCAGATTTATTGGTAGTGTCACATTATTTCACTAATTTGCGACATAAAGTCACGTTTAGTGATCATGTCTTACAGTCTTACCTCTATTGAAAAACGAAAAGCCTAGGGATTCATTAACCTCAGAATTGTAGTTTTAGTTTTATACGAACAAACATTGCATGATGTTAGCACTGAAAGCTTCTTCTCAAAGATACCCTTTTCAAATGCTTCAATAATATTGCGACTCATGAAACTTAAGTGTATTGCATATCAAATATTGTTTAGATTTCAAACTTTTGTGTGTAAAAAGTGTGAAATTTGAGAGGAGTCAAGACATATCTATAAGTCTTTCTTTATACAGATTCGAGGGTGGCTTTTGTCGACTAAACTATTTACTGCTTTTGATAAATATAAACTTACATTTTCATAAATCATGATCTGATGGCCGAAAAAACAAATCAAATTTTTTCATATCTTAACTCTAACCATATTCTTCATTGTTATAATCAAAGACATTCTGTTTTTTTGTTTCAACTGAAGATTTTAAGAATTATCAAAACAGCATGAGTTGAGAGCAGTATATGTTTACTGACCTTTTTTCAGCTTTTTATCACCGTTTAAAGTAAATATAACTGAAAGTACCAATAAATCAAGCGTTGGCTTTAAGAATAAAGGATTTGCAGAGTTTACAAGACGGCAAACGCTATTTTTTCGTGAACAAACTCGACCGGTTGGCCAAACAAAAGATATGTTAGTAAAGAGTGCACAAAGTCTGACACCACTATTGAAAATAAAAATAGTTGCCATACATTGTCTTCAAATGTTCGGTAAGAAATTGAGTGGAAATGACTAAAGATAAGAAATCATCGAATGAAAGGCAAAAAAGAGAAATATATATATACGGTATTGAGTGAGTTAAAGCAAGAAAACATCTGAAAAACTAAAACCAGATGTTCCTCAAAAACAAATGAGTTATTCTCACTGATGTGATAAAGAAAAGGGTAGACAAAAGTATAGTTCCTTCAACTTTACTACTGAATCATGAAAATTATGTTAATTGGAAAGCCATAAAAACAAAAGTTGAGAAACTATTTGTAATATACTGTGAGAGAGAGAGAGCAAGTTCTGTTCCATTCGTTTACTTTCTAGATTATTCATCCGCTCAATAAACTAATTATTGTAAACTTAATTTTCTAATAACTCGATTTGTTAACCCAATCAATTTCGCATTTTTTCAACTCTTACTTCAATGATGTTATACTCTGGAGTTTATTTTGATCGCTTCACTGATAATTGTTCATTTTGTGGCGTTGTTCCGAATTAATTTACTTTCTAAATGTGTCAGTACATACATTCCATGAGTTCAAAAATAATAATAATAATGCAAATTTTCAAGAAAGATGCAAATTCTCATCCCATTTTCTCTATATCAAACTCAAAAGTTATTTTCTCAAAACCTGAAACTCATACTATCTTTTGAATACTTGAGAAAAACTTTTACTATCAGAAAAATGGTCATGCTTTCAAGTCTGATTACAATGTGAAAGTTGAAGTAAATTTATTATTTCTTATCTTTTAATCTAAAACAATTCATGTCACCAAAACAAAAAGATCTTAGATAATAATCAATGCTTAACTGATCAGTTATTACAAATGTTTCGTTGATTTCTCCTTATCTTAATTGCTAACTCAAGTGATCAAAGAATAATTATACTTCAGTAATGAAAAATTCAAATTTTATCTTCGAAACCAACTTATTGTATAATAATTAGAGACATTAAAGTCAGTCTAATGTCTGCATTAAAATGCAAAATTTATACTTACATTAATTGTATGTCAAACTAATTCTAATTGAACATAGATTTAAAAGCAGATAATTCTTCCTGAAAAACCGGTAATTCCGAATTAATGCAACTTTCAACTAATGGGATTTATTTTACTTGAGATGTAAAAATTATATACACATTTGTATTATTGTATACTAATTAGTGATATGAACGGAAATCGTATCTTTTAGTTTTGATATATTGTTAATCATTCCTAAAACTTTGTTATTGCATCTAAAAAACTGATAAAAATTTATTTAATTGTTTAAAGAATATGCTCTTGAATAACATTTTCTCTGTACAACATTAAAATTCTCTCTATACAGTCAAACCCGTTTAATGTGAACTCGGTTATTGTGAACGGTTTTTGCTGAACCAAGTGGTTGAAATTAAACGGGTTTGACTGTATTAAAACATTTTTAAACAAAGATTCTATTTTTTCAAAGCTCCGTCAATTCTTCAAATGATTCAAATTTACTAAACTAGTTATAGTTTGCTCATTGATTTTCCTAAAAATTTCAAATATAGATTTATATAACAATAAAACGAAAAAAGACAATTTCATGACAAAAGGGACACTATATTTGAAGTCTTGATATCCCAAGTGGTTACTCAAATCTTTCATATAATCCATTTGTGTTCCACTTACTGAATAATTTAATGATAATCATTATAACATTCTTTACTCGATTCAAAGCAGAAGTAAGTCTTCAATTATATTTGCCAACGATCGGAGAAAATCAGGATCTTATGCTTCAATTTTCGTTTTTTAATCATCTTATGTTTGAGATTTTATATTAAATCTTTGAGTGAATACTTATGTTTGCCTTCAAATTACTGGATAATTGCATTTTAAATTAGAAAAGTAAACCAAAAATGACTTATTACTCAAATGAAAAATGATTTTAAATGACTTATATTTATTATATGCTATTTTGAAAGTTTTATCTGATTTGAATTTATAAAAACTAAAAAACTAAAACTAAAACTAAAAATAGATAAGTTTTATTCTTATACTTCATTTTAAAATAGTATTTGAATGTTATTCTTAATTTTATTATATCGATAAAGTTTGAAGTAATGTTGAAACTAGTTATCAATATTGCGAACCAAATCGAACTGAAAATGAAATTTTGAGAACCCAAGCAAACTATGAATTGTGAACCCACTAAACCCAATAGAATGGAACGATTTGCAACATTAGTTTGTAGTAAGTCAGCTGAATTCCAGTTGGTTTAACACAATCTATTTGAATCCTTATTCTCAAATCGATCACATAATCACTGCAGTCAAACCATTATTTCCCTAATTAAAAAAGTAGATTATCTTTAAAAATTCATGAAAATCTTATTGCATAACAATACCAGTCACAAGAATATACGAAAAATTTTTATAATTATAACCTCTTATCGCAAAAAATTCAAATGTTTACTTTAAACATTTCAAATGATTCGTTATTTAAGTTGTGAACCATTGAAAGTGTGGTTTACATGAGTTATTTAAGAAATAAATCTATTGTTTAATTTATTTTCTTAGAATATTTTTTATTGTTAGTTAAAATCTGTATATATTTGTGAAATGGAATTGAAAAACTTATTATTTTTGACTTTATTTGCAATTATATTGTGTGTTAATAATGCTGATGAATTCATGCCAGCGATTGTAGGCAATAAACTAGTGCTCTTTCGTGTCACAGATGATGAAAGAGATAAACTTTTAGAATCAATGGCAACAGCTGATAAACAAGATGGTATTTATAAAGAAGATGCTACTCATAAAGAAGATATTATTCATAAAGAAGACACAACTATTTCGCTTGAAAAAAGCTTAAAAGCGTCTGAGAGTTTAGGTGAGAAAAGTGGGCACAAAAATGAAGATCATAAGAAAGAAAATGCTCATAAGAAAGAACATGACTCTAACGAACATAACGAAAAGAAGAGCAAAAAAAATACGTCAGAAAAATCTAAAAAAGATCACGGATTGAAAGAAGTTGGAAGTTATTCGAGTAAAATCGAAGGAGATAAACATGGAAGTAGTTATAGTGATACTGGTCATAGAAGTCATTATAATCGGGATAAAGGACATGAATTTGAGAAATCGTGGTCTTGGGATAAAGAAAGAGGAAATAAGAACTCATACGCAAAAACGAATGTAGAATCAGGAAGTCGTGGACTTGAAGATAAAGGTAGTCAACATGGCCTTAAAAAATGGTCCGCTGATGATCGTAAAAATCAAGGCTCTCATGCTAGCCATGATAGTCATGGATCTGAAGGGCATAATAAAAATGTGGGTTCGCATAAAAAGCAAACACACAATGATATCAAATGGAGTGAGAATTCTGGGCATTCAAGTGAAGAAAAACAGAATAATGTTCATAAAAGTTCTCCGGATGGCCGTAACAAGTATGAATCAGAATCAGTTGATCATGATGTTTATAATCATGACACTAAACATCAGAATTCAGAGACTCCACAGATAAAGGAAGAAAATGTGAATGAAAAAGAATCAGTGAATTATGATTATAATGAGAATAATCGAAATAAGTTTAATGAATACGTTGAACGACAAGCAAAAACACCGCATGACAGCTATGGTGGGCATTACTCCTATCATTCACAAATTCCAAAATCATTGCTCTCTCCTTCTTTTCTATACAACCCACAAATCACTTATCATGAAACAAGTCCTCCTAATCCCCAAAACCATAAACGCCATCAAACATATGACGGTCATTATAGCAGTTCCTCAACGGCTGGAATCCCTAAATCAGACTCAAAGAAATGGGAAGTAAATAGTAATGAAAACAATGCAAACATAAGGCCTGAAACAAATTCATGGAGTTATGAGAATAGAGGAGATAACCATAAAAACAATAACGAGCCAGTGATGAGGAGCTGGAGCGATGGTCATACAGTTCATGGATATTCTTATGCGATAACACAGTCTCCAGTTAATTATGGCAGTAGTAATTTCGGTCTCACTCACAACAAGGCCTATCTCATCAATCATTAGTGCTCTAAAGCAATGCTTTTGCCTTCAACTAAATAACAAATCCAATTATTGAGATAATAACTCATTCTCAATTAGCAATATTTGATGCGAATTTTTTCATATTTATATTTTTTCTCTTTAGTTGTAAATAATTCAGCAATAAATCTATTTAGTTATATGTATTGATGTGTTTGCTCTTATAAATATATGGTTATCGAAACCTAAGATTGACTTTTTCACGAATAATCTCGATTCCAATTTTGGCTTCACTCTAACGATACTGCTCTCGAAGTTAATGTTGATGTCATTGATAAATATATGTGTCTGTACGAACACTCAGACTGCAAGTTATCAGCTTATCGTTTGCAATTATATCTTCAACTATAATTTATAGATATTCTTCCTCAACACTAGTAATCTTTCAAATATTCTGCAAAATTATGTCTGAAAAATGATATCAAATCATATTTTCGATCAATTTTCAGAAAGAATAGTGTCGTATTTTTTGTTCAAAAAGATTTTAGAATCTTTTGTGACTCAGATCTTTTTATATTTGATTTTTTCTCGCTTTCATACTCTACGGTTCGATTTGAAAAGGTTTAAGATTATTAGTGAATTATTTATTAGGATTTTTTAACAGATATGTCTCAATTTCATCAATACTAAACTGAATAGAAATATATACCATTTTTTCTACACATTTCTTCACAAAGGAAAAGAGCGAAAAAATAGTATGTTTAACAAATAAGTTTTGGATATTAGTTGAATACTGAATAAGAAGAAACTATAAATGCATTTTGTATTAAGCAATATATCGTGAATTTAACATAACCCAAGTCATAGTTTGTACACCACTTTATTTGCAGCTATTATAGTGCACTAGTTATTGCTTTTTTTGTGTTTGAGTCGTTAAGTAGAGCGCGTCGCCATCGATATTAGGATTTACTTTTGTGAAAGCTTTTGCACAAGTTTTCTTGCTCTTCCATTGTTTGCAAATGCAGTCGAAGCCTCTTATTATGTGCTAAAGTTATAAAGAATATCAGAGAAAAATAGATGACAAAGTATATAACGTGAGTCAATTTTTTCATAAAAGATTACAAAAGTATTTCTTTTTCTTTTTGTTAAAAAACTTTTATCGTTTAGTATTCAATTTATTTCAAACAATTGTATTCTTGTTCCATTAGATTAATTTCAATTATTTTTTAGTACTCAACTGTTTATTTATTAATTTTTTGTTTGAAGAATCACCTGAAGTATGGACTTTACTGTAAGTGTATGTTTGTGTTGGCAGCGAATGTGTCGCGTATCCGTCTGTATAGCAAATATTGAATTCTTCCTCGGCTTACATCTTATAATAAGACGAAAAGAGCAAATATTAATGGAACAAATCATTGGATTCAACGAAAAACTACTGAGAGTTAGGGAACTAGAAAAAAGTTAATTGAACTGATCAACTTTGGTCAACGTTCTTGTCTTTTCAGATAATCCCATAGAGAAAGTATTAATGAAATATTATTTTTTAAACTGAATCAATCAAGAAGTTTGTTTCAGATTGAGTTTGCAATCGAAATAGAAAATTTCGATTGTGTTTGTGGTCATTTTGCTGTGAAAACTTCCAGAATAATGGAAAAAAGTTACTTAAAAGCACTAAACTTTTTTCAGAATCTATTAGATTTAATTTTAAACTTTTATAAGAAAAAGAGAGTCTATGCTTTGCATTGAGAAGAGCTTTTAGAAAAGAGAAAAATGTATATAAAATCATTAGCGCCAGTAGTGAAGGATCTTTTGACGGGAAGCACTGATCGGTATTATTCATTGACAGAACATTTCATAGACTATTTTCTCAATTCCTCGAAGACATTCTTTTGGCAAATTTAGTCAGAACATTGAGTACATTGACCAAAATGGATCTCTTCATCACTTGCTATATGCTTCTGAAAAACTCGTGCCAACCGATGCCAAAGCGTAACGGAGCGAATAAATAAATGCAGCATTCGCTACATTATTAGCGTCACTCAAACATGACTCGCAATCTCACACATATAAAAACCCGATCGCAAAAGTTCCTGTTTCCAAAAGTAAGTTTTGCAGCACTTACTAAAGCATACCATCAATTGCTCTCTAATGCATCTTTATAGTAAGTGACAATATATGATATGATGAGTTTCATATCTTCTTCATAGTAAATGCGTTTTAGTCAAATTCAATTGCTATCTAATGCTTTATTCATTGTAATAAAATTCAAAATAATCGACTTTCATATTGCTATTTCTTCAAAAAATAAAGTCAACTTTTCTTTACTCGTGCCCTTTGAATTTTAATACAATAACTTCAACTTTTCTTCATGAATATATTGTAATTCCCAATGATTTCATATTGTAAGGTTTGATACGTACCAGTTTTCGCATATATTGTATATATTATTGCAAAATTTTTTCTATGTTTCCATAACATTGAAATTCAGAAAATGTCTGCTCAAAGTAACGATTCTCATCAAGTTTTTACAGCACTAGAATATTCTCCCTTTAAGCTAAAAATTATGTTTACCAAAAATTGTTCGTATTCTTAATTCATTTCATTCTCTATAACTAAACACATTCAAGTACTGTTAACAAGAATTATGTAATTTATATTAAAACTATTCTTTTGTTTAATCCATTCAAATGATCACGTTTTATGTTAATGAAGTTTATTCAAAAGTATAGTTTATATTCAGATTCGTCGGCGAACAGCTCTTTGAAAACTTTTTGAATCAATAAAATATTCAACATTTGATACAATATTTACTCTATGAAAGGCTGAATAAGAATATAAGTTTATGGAAAAATATGCATATAATTTTGAAGATTGCAATATATTATGTAATTGAGTGTAAACCCAACTTTTTTTGAATCAAAAATTGTTGTGAAAATGGAAACCTATTTCTAACATTATATTTTATTCGATGTAAATCATCAATACTTATGAGAGAGAAGATGAAAGGAGAGAGAGAGAGAAAGAGAGAGAGAGAGAGAGAAAGAGAGATGTTACTTGATGAGCATACCATAATATACCACATGCCATATGTTCACTGATGATGAAAATGTTTCGCTCACTAGTCTCTCTCTCTCTCTCTCTCTCTCTCTCCCTCTCTCTCTCTCCCCCTCTCTCTC
>JAQFZT010000606.1:0-22445 GCA_034696325.1 Camisiidae sp.
AAAGACATTTTCTCTCCTCGTATATGAATATAATCTACAAAACGCTCTCCGATATGTGAAACGTATTGACGAAAGCAAAAATTATTTTGATTGCAAAAGTATAGCTTTTTATTGATAACACTTGAAAGCATGAGTAAGTGCTGTAGAAACTATTCCGTTTTATAAGTAATACTTGTATAACAGTATTTTGTGGAATATTTACGCACTTGAAAACCAATCCTTCATTTGCAGGTTTGATAAAATAAAATTCCTATTGCTATCAATTTCATGAATTAGTACGACTAGTAAATCATCAAAAAGGAGAGGATTTGCATTTGATTCTCGTCTCTTTTAATAAATATATTGTTATCTACCGCAACATTTGCACCTTATCAATGATACTTATTATTCTTCATGTATGAACACAATATGATATGAAAAGGCAAACTAATCCCAGCAAATATGTAGCACTGATTCCATTTGAAGTGCTTTTCTTTTTGAATCTCCGCACAAAAAGTAGTTCATATTTTCGCAAAGAAGCCCTAATAAAATAATATTAAGCTCTTCAATAAAACAGTGAGCCTCTTATAACAGTATAAGTTTTCAACAATTCTACATTAGAGCACATTTTTTCTTATATTTTATACTAAAGTAACTGATAAGAGAGCAAATATGCAATAAAGCTCTGCAAGAAAAATAACAAACCCTACACTTGAGAATGTTTGGGTTAGTTTTTGCTGAATGAGTAATCATAATAAGCACAACAATGAAAGGCATACTATTTCTCAGGTTTATTTTGATTTGTAAATAAGGTCGCAGTTCTGATTGAATTCTAAATCGAAAAAGTTATACCAATTATGGTTTGTTATCATTTTGTTCGCACATTCCTAATCAAACTCAAATAGAGTTTATCAAGATATTTGATGTACTTGAATGAGCTTTACTTACGAGTTAGTTATGGGCGAAATAGTGTGTGCGATAAAACATTCTGATCCAGATCTTAGTTCATTATTCAATTTCAAGTGCCTCTAAACTAACTTCTGTTTAATTAATTCTAGTTTCATTTTTTATTTTCTAATGCAATACATAAGAGAACTCTTGAATATTTGCTAAAATCGTTTTCATGCCAGAAATTTCTCAAATCAGACCGATTATTAGATTGAGCTTTACTTTTGCTTTGGTTTCGAAATAATGCTAATTAATATAGATGTGAAACATTTTTTATGACATTAATATTTGTTTGAATGAAAGAATCATATTTGAGGTCTGATTTTGAATGAAAGAATGATATTTAAGGTCTGATTTAAGGTTAGGTTTGATGTATTCATTTGATGCATTGAGTAAAATGATATTGAACTAATTGAACACGAAATGAATTTGAAATATTTGAAAAGCAAAACTAATATTAACTTAAGTGTTTGAACATCATAAGCATTACAATAGAGTAGAGACTATATGAAAGATGTGTAAAATGAAACCGATATGAAAGGAAAGCCTAACGAATTAGAATGAATTACAATAATAATGCATTGTGAAGACTATTAGCAGCGAAATTCTGGGCAATACCTGCGAAAATCTCATCCATTATAAGCGGCACAGTATATAAGACGTTAAAGACCATAAGTAATGGTGAACTCTTAAACCACAGTCTCAGTTGGTCTCTAAGAAGTCCTGACAGCTCATGCCATAGACAATATGGATGAAGATTGGAGATGGACGGCCGCAACCGCTTGCTATATATAAATAAGCTTATGAGAGGGTGGGCTCTCTTTTTACTCTCTGATAAATAATACGTATGGTGTGACACAAAATACATTGACTTCACGCTACTCTTTAAATTGCTGTCAAGATCTATAGAGTGGATGCAGTGCTGTTCAAGTTTTACAATGTTCTCCACTGCTCAACACGTTGTTATATGTCATGTCATAGTAGACTTCGCAGCCTTTTAAATACAATAAGTTTGGACAGGACTCGTACTCATATTAGTAACCTTTACCTCCCTTTCTGTCACAACTATATGTCATCCAAAAGCAATATAGAAATATATAACTTATATTTGACATCAGAGACATTGACAAAAAAGCTTGAATTTATGACTTTTTAAAATGTTTGCTAAATTGAGCGTTCATTCGATTGGAGTCATATTGCAGGTGAAGAGAGACTCCACATTTGTATTGATAGTTAACTTATGACATTTGATAAGAGTAGGAATACTTAAGAATATAAAAAACTTTTATATAAATGGTTCAAGTAATTAACTTTTGGCAAAATAATTATATACATTATAATTGCAATTTAATAATTGTTTTCTATAATAACCCATAATAAAGAAAATGTTGAAGAGATTGTAATAAATATCAACTATTAATTACAACATTGAAGAGGTAATAAAACTTTTAATTTGCTTATGATATACGATATGATTAATAAGTTCTTAACGGTTTTGATTATAATTAGTAAGTAATACCTGTTTTTAGTTTAATTGATGTGAATTGTAAATGAAATTCAAATAAAAAATACATAAAAGACGAAATAATCTCAATTAGTTATAGACTAACTGCTATTACGCAATAGACTCTACTGTAGAGACAAATTTATTACAAAACTAAATTGCAGTGTAATAATGAAGTAATGATTTCGTCTTTAATGTTGTTGTGGAGTGCGCTCAAAGATTTGAGAAGACTTAACAGAAAATGTTTGGCTGTAAAGCGATAAATGACTGTGTGTTATAACAGTAGTGCGGCTAACATTTTATTACAAGATAGAGAGAAAATGAGAAACCATTCAGATTCTAATAACAACGTGAATGGCGCTAATGTTACCTGAAATGACATTTAGCTTAACTCTATTATAAATGTGAACTAATAGCTAATAAGAATATGAGAGAAGGTCTACGTTTCCAAGTGCTTAACACTCACCAATTATTACCTCTAAAACTTATTTATCTTTAAAAATTAATAATTTAAACACATTCAAGTGCCGGCAATAATAAGATCTATAGAACTTGTAATAGAATAATATCTAAAAAGAGAGAAATAAAATATGCCTTCAGATGTTGGAGCCCTTCAATAAATTAACTGAAACTTTAGTAACTGAAAGACTAATATATTATATTCTAAACTTAAAGTTAAGGACAACATGATTAACGGACACATAAAAAATGTGGACCCAAAGCAACGCAAAAAACCATCATCTTTAGTAACTTTTATAATATATGAGATATAACAAGACCGCACTTTTTGAAGGGATACCTTTTATTTGTGTGTTGTGTATATTTTCGCGAAAGTATCATTTGTTATAATAATTTTGCGCTGTTTTTCATGAAAGGCAGTCGAGCCATGCTTTTTCTGACAGCCAACACGAGCCCGCGTGGAATGAATATTATATATTAAATAGTGGCTGTGTATGGCTCGCAGTGCTTTTTTACTGCTAGAATCTAATAAGGCATCATTTGACAAACTATATATAAAGCTCATAAATAATATCAGAGATTGTGGAGTTCTAGAGAGTACTGATAAATCTAAATACTATTTCACACACTTTTATACAATGAATATATCAGAATATATATGACAAATGAATCAAATGAGTGCTCAAAAATTTATTAAACAAATAAATAAAAGTTTCCGCACTTCATCCCATTGAAAACCATTTTAAAACAACTTATAAAATATTTAACACTACTCTAACTTCAAGTTTTCAAATACATCGCAATCAGTAGTTCTGTTCTTAACTTTTTTACATTAGTTATCGATAACTCATTTGAACCTGAGGTGAGCGAAAAAATATATACTTTCGTATCAGTAAAATATTCGTTATCAATGATAAGTTTGTCAACACGTTTGCAATTTTAATAGTTATTTCTCTCTTTTATTGACTATATAAATACTTTTTAAAAATTGAAAACATGTAATTTAAAACGTGAAACTTCACAATAAGTAGTATTTAAAAAATTTCATGTCATAAAAACTATTTTGTATCCAAAGTGCATCTCTGGTCTCTTTCTCTCTATTTCGATGACCCCTCTCTCGCTCTTTTCTACCTTTACTCCTGAGAAGGAGAAAGAGATTCTCATTTTTGGTTCACATAAAAGCATATTCTCTTTACCCCAGAGGTAAAGCTCTCCGTCAAAAGTTTAGCCCCCAGTAAACAACTTTTGTGTTGAGAACTTCTTCGCATATCCCGTGTATTGGAGTTTTTAAAGAGTCAAGCCTTGGATCGTTTAGTCCTTGGCTTGGCTTCGAAGTAGAACCGCACCCAATACAGCAAAAGAGGCTTCAATATTGTGCACAATATAAAAGTATGTCTACAAAAATACATCCATTTTGCAAAAAAGCGGACCGACTTTTTAAGATGAATTTCAATAATCAGACCCTTCTTTCTCGACTACAAAAGACATCTAATGAAGTAACACATATAGTAAAAAACAGGAATAACTTATAGACATTTATATGCATATAATTCAATAGTCAGTCCAGAGAGTCCAGTGAAGCGTCAGAGCGGAGTGTTATATATAAGTGTTGGGGTATGTGTTGGTTCTCCTCTAGACCTAATTCATCAATCTATGGATGGGATCCCAATGCCATTGCCTTTGCCTCATGTCAACTAAGATAGAGGGGAACCATTTTCAATAGAGAATAAGGAAGACGAAAGACTGTCTGTAATGCTGCACATCTTTGAACACATCTTCACTTCCTCTCAAATCACTCATATTTAAGTTTTTGGGCTAAAACGAAATCAGTGGTGAGAAGAAGAGCAACTGCTAAACAGATATGTGAATGTGAAGTGAGTTTGTGTCAAAAGTGACATAAATATATTAATGATCTTTGATTTTTCCTTACATAAGCTTTTTATAATCATATTCAATAAGAACTTATTTCTAGTACAAAGTGTTACAATTTGAATAACTTATTATGAGTTGAGGCACTCTTAACAATATTATACTGATTCGTATCGCATAAGAAACAATTTTTATTATCTCAAAACTTATGTAAATCTAGTACTAAAACTTCCTGAATAAATAAAAAGGATTACGAAATCAACTCAACTCTGATCTCGAGCAAAATTGGGTGAAGAGAACCATTTTTTCTTAGTGAGGATTAAAATTGTTGTAAATTTGCGGGAAAACAGCTGTAAAGTCAGAAGGAATGGGAAGAGAGACACAGTGGCTGAGAGGGAGCGCCACGAAATGGCTGGCATTCAACTCAACATATATTCATCGCATGGTTACTCTCCTCAATGGTTCACCAAAAATAACACAAATAATAATCATATCAAGAATAAGAATAAAAAGTACACATTAAATGATTTCTTTCTATCGCCTAAGGATTGCTACGCGATTATGTTGTGTGGCTTTTGGGCTCAATTGTGCATAAATTTATAAAGTCGTAAATTTTAATGGTATTAAATAAATCTTAAGAGTCCTTTACCTGTCTTTTCCTTGATTTCACACAAAACGCTGAAAAGTGCTGGTTTCATGCGGTGACAATTCAAAGTATGTTTCCTAACAATTCACAATTCAAACAAATAGAAGAAAACAATCATTAGTAAAAAGTTCTCAACACTTTCTTTAATTTTTTCAACTAATTTATGAGAAAAAATTTATAACTTTATTATCTAATTATGTTTTGGAGCATTTTCATCATTCACTTCTGCTATCTTTTCAAGTCTTATCTCATCTTGACATCTATTTTGCTATCTTTTTAATTAAATTAAATCATTTCAATTGAATTAATGCATGAAAATTTGAGTCAATAAATGCTGTTTTTCTGTGTGATATTGTCCTAACTTTTGACTGATATATTCTAGAATAATGTCTTAATTATAATTATCTGTTACTCGAATCAGATAATAGAGCATTCGTTTAGCATTAATAGTCAATTAATTAAATGCATAATAATTATGAAGCAATGGAAAAAAGTTGAATATTTTCATTCTTGTTTCTCTCATTATTATCTGATATTAAAATATTAAGTCAAATAATTATAATAATTAAAAACACGTTTTTCTCTTTCAACGAAATAAATCTTATTTTCTTATCAATAATGAAAACAAGTTAAAACGTGAATCAAATGATTTATTTGTAATTA
Organism: Camisiidae sp.; assembly: GCA_034696325.1. Taxonomy (NCBI): domain Eukaryota; kingdom Metazoa; phylum Arthropoda; class Arachnida; order Sarcoptiformes; family Camisiidae; species Camisiidae sp. The sequence goes on from JAQFZT010000606.1 coordinate 6,069, forward strand.
TATTTGATATCTGTTTGACTTATTGATGAATATTTGATAAATACTATAAATGATTAATAAGAAAAATATAAACAAATTAAATAATTAAATAAAATTGGAATAAAAACCTGTTATTTGTTGTCAATACAGACCTGGCCTGAGCCTCATCGAGACTTTGGTCAGTAATATTCATAATTTGCTGTAATATTTCTGAGATGTCATGTTTTCTGGTTTCGGCGTCAGAATTCGTCGTTTGTGTCGGGTCGTGACCACCGGACAGACCGTAGCCGTGCGGCGCTTGTGGAACGACATGACCCGACATTTGTTGTGAGACCGCATGCATTATAGACAGTGAATGATTGTGTTGATTATCGTCCATAATATCAGTGAATTCAACATAAATCACAATTTTCTCTTTCAATTCAAGGGATTTGTTGTCAACACATAAACAAAAACCCTGTCTTTTATTATGAACAGAATTCTATTTGAATTTATATGTTTTCTTCACTTCTTTTTATTAATATTATTATTTGTTGTTATTATTCTTCTATTTCAACAAATAATATAACAAACGATATAATAATAAATATCTATTTCATAAATAAATATTTAAATTATTGTTAATTTTATGTCAATTCTCATAAATGCAGCGCTTTTTGGATCGTATTTTGAATATGTTGTTATCGATAATAATCTTCTTTAATCTCTTCTTATTTAATATCTGATAACCGATTGATATATTAATAAATAATTAATTAATTGTGGTGTTCAGGCTTTGATGAAATAGTGAGATGAAAGTGATGTCCAATTGGATGAATGTTTTTTGAAATAACACTTGTCTTGAGACATTACGAAGATTAAGAACAAAACCATGTGATTACAGATGAGATATTTGTTGATAATATTGATATCAATAATAATAAAAATAATAGAAATTCAAATCACATCTATTGAAAACATTGAAAACACTCCATATATTTATATTTATTAAAATTCAATGTTTATGTCAATTAAACGATTGAACGGTTGTTTTGATTTTCGTTTAATACAACATATAATAGACATGAATATAATAATTGTCATAAATATGTATTTTGTACTGACTGTCAAAGAACACAAATCAGTCTTTGAAACTCTATGAATCTCTAGAACAGAGCACAAGTCATAGTCATAGTGATAGTCTGTCTCACACTATACTCTGTACTCACTATTACTATTGTAGTGTATGTGTTGAGTACTGTATGTATCTCTCACTCACTGTTCTAAAGTGATGGACAGAATAGAGTCCCCGCTTTAGCAATGACTGACTGGAAGGTGGGCTCGCATTTAATGCCACTCAAAACTGACGGAACGCCATATACTATCCCTCATATAACTGATAGAGAGCACAGACAACTTATAGAGAACGTATAGCATAGACCTGAACGTATATTTTTGGTGCGTATTATTTCTTTGAGATCCCCTAAAACTGTTCGTTCGTTTGTTGGGTATATCTTATGACGTCTATCATTGAAAGACCAACTATTTTAGCGAATCAGAGCTTAATGTGTGAGTCACTGAAAATGCTTTCAATACTTTTGTCGATCAGTACATATTCACGCACTTTAGAGCCTAACCATTGGGTGGAGTTTTAAGGGTATGATTGATTGCTAGAACTGCCAAATGCTTTGCTCAACACAATTGGTTTGTGGCGCAGACTCTTCTATGACGTGATAAAATGGCAAACATTTGTTTACCTTTTTTTCAACAAAGTCTAAAAACTTTACGTCTTGTCTACTGTTTTGTGCTCTTTCTCTCTATTGCGCCGGTAGTCAAGCACTTAGTATTCATCTCTTAATTTTTCTTCTCAAACGCCAATATTTATTAAACTTAATAATTCATAACACAATTATACAAGTTTTACACATGTTTTCATTATTATGTACAGAATATTACAATTACTTTTTAGTTTATTGTCCACTAATTCAAAGTTTCATTGAGTCATAGTTTTGTTTACAATACATTTTATCGAGATTTCAGTTTTATTTCATTTGTATATAAAATGCCGAAACAAGTCATTAAAAGTAAGTCTATTTTTCACTCTTATATTATAATATTCTTCAATATTTTATTATATTTTATTTTTCTATAATTCATAGAAATGTCAATACACTTATTAAATGATTAATATTTCAATTTTATAAGCCGTTAATTATTCATTTGTGTCATTTTGTATATAAATAATTATCCGTTGATTTATATATACAAATATTTATATCAATTTTAATTATCGTAGTTTCACATCTACTTTCATTTGGAGGAAAATCTCGATTTTCTATCCATTTCTCCACTACTGTAACAGTAATTGTTATAGAATTGGTTTCATTTTTCATAATCACATGTTTTAATGAATTTTGTAAATATTGAAAGAAATAATTTTTGCTAAAAAGTGAATTTGTATACAATAACAATGAAATGAAAGTTGTTGAAAGTTCGCAAAACTTCTATAGCTTTGAGGTTAATCAGTATTTAAAAATTTGAATACATTAGTAGACAATAGTATTAGTTAATTATGATCTAATTCTACAGTTAAACCATTTGTTTTAAGCTATGTTGAGGTCATTAATGGTTGAGTACTTGAACATTTTATAAGATTTAAAGTTTAAACAGTTATAATTGCGCCCATTTTTATAATTAATATTCAAACTAATAATACTCACTTAGTATTATAACTTATGGTTTAATAGTTTAATGAATGATGTTTTTATCATTTTTCAAATTTTCAATTGCAATTCAAATTTTTTTACAACAATCAAATTTGAATCTATTGTTGATGAAAGACGGGACAGAACCTAAAACTCGTTTACTTACACCACATGATAAAAATGAATGTTTAGATTATATTAATAGTAATTAATTAATTGACTAATTATTAAGACTTGCTTTGCATATAAAAACTAAACCGCAATCATTTTGTCAAATGCCTTCCAGTATTTTAGCCATTATTTCGTATAAATTTCATACTATCTCATACAAAATCTCCATATTTTCGCGTTTGCTTTAAATTCAAACAATTTTAATTGAAGTAAATTTCAAAGCAAATCCATTAGTGATAGCAATAATTGGGGGAAACATTAACTCATAAGCTATTAAAATGGTCTAATAATTTAAGGTATTTGTACTCTCGATTGAAAGAAAATTTAGTATTTAATGCTCTCTAAAAAATGAAATTATAATTTTTAAAGTTAAGTGAATGTGCTTTACTGTTGATCACGAGTTGACGGCTTATTCTTCTGTATTTGTTTTGTTTCTTCAACACAACAATTAGGAATAAGGTTTACTTCACGAAAATCTTCTTAATTACAATATTTTTCGTGGTAAACAACACCATAACATCCAAGTTCTCATGACCACGAATTTTGATGTAATGCAAACGAGTTTTTTCTTTGAAACTTTGACCTCCAATTGACCATAGAATAGATCTCTATTCTGATTATAAACTTTAATTGAAAAACATTGAAAAATTTTCACTTATTGAACGGCAAAATTGATGTTTCGAAATTTGAATGCAATTTTATTTAAAGAATAGGTTCAGTTATACTGATCGTAAAATTGATGAGTATTGACACCTTTTGAAACCCCATTCAATAGCAAAATATAATCCAATTTTCATTGCCATCAAGTCAACAACGAATCAATGCTAAGGAAAATAATTGTAAACTTTAATTACCTTCACATAATTATTATATTTTTCTGCTAATTTCTATTGTATAATAAAACTTATAATTTAGTTGGTTTAACTCACTTTTCAAGATTTGATAGTTTTTTAATAGCTTTCAAACCCGTATAATTAGTTGGGACTCAAGTATAATTTACACTCTTTTCCCAAGTATTAGTAATTGAAATCGCAATTTATTATTTAGTCATAAAAGTTAAAAAAATTGTGCAATTTCTTGATTCCATCTTTAAAAGTACTTGAAATAGTTCGTAATTATTGAAAGTATTTAAAAATTGAAAAGTCTGAGTGAGTTTATTGGTATTTTGCACTTCATAGAAAAGTCAAAGTTAACTCTTTCGCTGATAAGGCCGTAATAGATAGAGACAAATCTTAGAAATAATTGCTCAAATTTGTCGTGAGCCGTAGAGTTGTTAAAATGATTTTTATAAAAGATATATTATCATTAAATATTTAATTGAAAAGTAATTTTGATTTATTTGGAAAAGTTGTGGCACTTAATTGGTGTGTTACTCGATATTTAATCATATTATTAAACTGTCATGTATTTTCATGATTCGATTTTACAGCTCTCTAACAGATTCGATGATCAGCTAATTTTTAATATTCGTGTCATGAAATGACAAATCATTTATCAATAAATGGAGGCCTTAATCCCCTCCAACCTATTCATAGTGAAGTAAAATGTTTATGTATAACAAATGGTAAAAGAAAGTAATGATATAATATGTCATTTTATATGTCATTTGTGGTAAATTAAGGGCATTGAGTTCGCGGCTAAAAATGATTTTACACTGAATGAAGGCTTTTATAATTGCATTGGGTTTCCATTCATGATAATCAGTTTCAGACTTGCACAATAGCAGACCTTATTCTCACCATTGGATATGATTTAAATATCTCACAATTGAGTTCTCACAAACTCAAGGAGTAAAACAAGTTGTCATCAATTGAGTGTTCGGGAGAACTGTGACACTAAAGAGGAGAGAATGAGAGAGCGATCATTATATATTTTTGACCACAATATCACTACAACTTATATAAAAGAATTGATTTGTAAAAAAGAAATATCCCATAAAATTAATGATATTTTGCACCACTACCTAAAGGAGGGCCTGTTATAAAAGGTGGTGAAAACTGTGTAAAAAGAAATATCGTGTTGTCATAGATTACATACTTATAAGTGTTTAGAGCTTCTCACTATTGAAGCTCTCAACAAAAGTCGGTTCTTATTTTTCAATTGGGTCTCATTGCACACAAACTTGAGAAAAAATGAGATTCAGATTAGATCTTATTGTTCTTCATTCTCCCGAAAGCGTTCTCTATTCAAATGCTTTTTATGCAAAGCCCGAAATTAATTAAAATCTTCCTTAAAGGAGGAGCAGATCACCTAAAATTCCAAAAGCACCTAAACTTAAGCATTTTCTTATTATTATTTCTAAAACTTTTTCACTAGTTTTTTATAAAACAAGCCTTTCTTTTTCACTTCTTTATGCTTTTCTTTTTCATTAATGTATTAAAGCTTAAGTACAATGCCTTGTGTTAAATATATGATGCGGTATAAGAGAAAAATTGCTTTGCTTTTCAATCATTGAGCTGTATAGCAGAACAAGAAAAAACTCGAGCCAATTGCAGTCATTTTATATGCATTTCATGTGAAAAGGAGACGAAATGAATGGGGGGGAGAGATCGAGAAAGTCATACCTTCCCTTTGTTTTAGCATTATTTCCAAAATGACAATTTATTTATTTTTGCCAAAATCGAAAATTTGTGCAAATTTTTCCTGTAACAATCTCATAATAGCTATAATTTTCTCATTTTTAATTATTGCTAATTAAATGCACTGGTGCTTAAAATATTGCAATAGTGTTGTATCTCATTTCAGACTTCTGTTCAAAATAAATTCAAGAGAAATCTAAGTCTTTTGTCACTCAGTTGTTCGAAAGTCTTATTATCACAGTTTAGTCACTCTTTAGATTGTTATTCTATTTACCAATGCATTCATCCATAACATAGTATTTCTCTCTTGTTTTCAAAACTTTCATTTTCCAGTCAATTCTCTTTCTAAGTTTCGATCAACTTTTCTCTTAATTCTAATCTGTTTCGAAATCTAATCAAAATTAATTGTAAAATTAATAGGATTTTTCATTTCATCTAAATTTTCGATAAGATTCATTAAATAAGAAACTATGACTTTGAAAAATGTTTTGTGAATTGAAGTAATTTTCTTTATTCTCATTGAAATAATTTATTCTTTAAATATCATTGAGTTTTTATGACAGCATATATTTTGTGAGATTCGACTCAAGGCTTGACTAACAAAGTAGCGAATCGATCAAGTGTTTGAAATTTGAATCTAAAAAATCAAATTAAAAGTCAAATTATTGTTGTTTTAAATATTTGAGTCCTCGACATAATATAATGATTAAAGATTATTTAAAGAGCTATAATTTAGGACTCAACATAACTTAATGTTTCTATTTTTTTGACTTCATAAACTTGAATATGCCTTCAAAACAAAGTCTTCTACAATCCTTGGAGAGCATCGCCTCTCGCAAAGTATAGCTCTAGTGAAGAATAAATTAATAGCTTTAACAACTAATTTATTAAACTAGTAATTTTAAACCTTTTAACTTAGTTTTTGTTCATCAATTTTAAACTTTGAGAAATTTCTGTTCAGACATTCAGAACTCTATCCAAGAGTTTGGGAAATCCAATGTTATTAGTTTTGTATTCAAAGTCTTTTTTACATTTGGCATTGAATCCTCAAATTTATTTTTATAATTGTTATAAGTTATTCAGTATTTTTTGCATTTAAAACTAACTTAATGGTAAGGCATAACTTAACTTCAGTTTCTTTGCTATTGCTTTACAAATGAATGCAATGCATATCAATATAATGCATGAGAATATTCATATCGAAATACACATAATGTCACTCCATCTGTAGAAATTTTTCAACTTAATTTTGCAACTTTTCTAATATAAAATGAGATGGAAAGCTAAAAAGTGCTTATAATTTGCATTATTCAAACCAAAGAGAACTTTTTGAAAAATTTGAGAACTTTATAGTTTAAAATTTCTTCATCTTTGCTCTTAAAGTTTGAAATAAGGATAAGAATGATTTAATGACCCAAAACTTATTATCAATGAATAAATCTTAGTTTGAAAATAAAGATAAGAATTTTATGAAAATTGATAGATAATGATAATTACCTGCGATAACAGAAGATAACTTATCGTTAGTTTAATTATGAAATTAAAATGAATATTTACAAGAATGAATTGGTCTTAATATTGTAAAATAAAGAGACGGCAAAATGTCTAATCCTTAAATTGAGGAATTTATTATCATGTTTACAATCAGACATTATCATTGACATAATCATATATCATGAAATTTTCATGAATTTGTATGTCGTATTCGACTATTGTGTGCAACAATTCATGAGACTGTGGCAGAAATGAGAAAAATGAAATCCAATATCGTTGCGAATAGAGTGCGAATATAGAGAGGAGTGAGAGATGTGTGTGAGACAGAGAAAGAGAGAGACTCACCCCTAAAATCATTAATTCTAATTTTTATATCTACTTTGGGTTGTTATTGTTAATGTTATTTGAGTGACATTAATGGAAAAGCTGTGTAAAAGTTATCAAAGCAGCACTCGAACTCATGCAATGATCACATTCACAGGCATAGAAAGTAACACAACTCTAACTTTTGCGTTAAATAATAATTTTTGCTCTTTTTCATTGCCTGCAACTCATCTCTTTTGCTATTTTTATATAATTAGCTTTAGATGTGATACCCAGTAATATATACTCATAAATTAGTTCCGATCAAAGCAACGGAAATATACTGTACTTTTCATCGAAAGTTATTGTATAATAATTACTTTAACTTATTTTCTCTAATTTATGTTTATGATAGATGTTATACAAAGTTTTACTTAAATCAATCATTTTTTCTTTCAGTAAAAAAGTGCTCCGTTGGGCAACATTTTTGTTGAGAGACATTAATTTCATCAAAAACTTTTTTGGCGTTCAGTCTATATTATTATAAGTCTTACCAAAAAAAATTCTTTGACGGTTTGGTTTGGCTTCGAGTAAAAGGAGAGTTCGGCGAATGACACACTTCGTCAAAGAGTGAATTAATGAAAAGAAGCCTAATTACATGTGTCAATCAAATTATTAGGAACTTAATTTGCATGCGAACGAACGCAATTTGTTGATGATGTTGATGACGGCTAACGCATAACTTATCACGAATAATTATTTTTTATTTTATGCTCTTAAGGTAACCAACTTTTAACAACTAATTATATTTAAAACTTTTTTTCTGTCCTCAGTTTCAACTTTTCATTAGAAATAAACTTTTTTCAAGTTTTCAAGTCATGGCTTTTTATGACGACCGAAAATTCATTTTGAGTCATATCAGACATTCATTCATTACTTGTGACGATACGGGAATGTGCGAAATGGTTATGTTGAATGAGTCGATGCAAAATCATTATATAGAAGATCCCGATTCAGATTTTTTGAAGAGTATAATTGCCTTTATTCTATAAACTAATGAATATATTTATGAAGAACTCATTCTTAATACAGGTTTAGAGGTCGAAACTAAATCGGAATTATTAGAAGCCGCGCAATCGTATGATATTATGTCTGATATGGAATTGATAGGTGTCCGAAGACGTTCAAACACTGCACAAAGGCTTGAAAGGCTTAAGAAAGAAAGAAAAAGTCAGGCGAAGGTTAAAGTGATTCCGTGGAAGAATAATCCATATCTGCTCACAGGTTATCAATCATTTAATGAATTCTATAAATTTTGAAGTGAAACAAATCTCGATTTCTATGAAAACAGAACCAGAATTACATGAATTATTTCCAAAGAAAGAGATTATACCAAATAGTAACAAACAAACGAGTGAAGGAAAAGCAATCAAATCTGCGCTCAGTTTACAATTAGAGAACTGTCCGGCGATTCCAAATAATCCATTCAATGAATACGCGAGATTTGATGGACGTGTGAGCGAAGGCGCGCCCACTAAAAGAATTGTGATCTATCTTACAATGTTACCGATGGACTCACGTCAATATCCTATGGAAGTCGTCACTTTATGCAGCGCTAGAGTTTATGACTTAATTGGTCTCATTTGTTGGCAATACACTAATGAAGGAAAAGAGCCGCGACTTAAACCTAATGTTTCTCATTATTCATTACGAATTGCTGAAGAGAATGGAGAAGTAGATCCAGATTTTCCTAGTCTTAACTCTAAAGAACTTGTGGCCAAATTCGGATTTCCAGTTCTGGCTCTCGTAGAAAAAGATGATTTGGAAAATAATCTACTCGTCACGATGTGAGTCCTTTAAAGTGATTTTTCAAGTTTTTCATTGCGTTACACAGTTTTCAAAAATGATTCAACATTTTTAATAAAATTATTTTTTAGTACTTAATCAAATCAAAGTTACTTTTATAAATAATTATAGGTATCAATACTTTAATCGTTAGTTATCAAAAATGATTCTTTATTTCCAATGATATTCATTCGAGTTTGAGTCGTGACTTTTTTGTTTCAAACTTTTTCAAGTCCTTGAGTTTAATTGACTATCAAATGAATACTTCCTTTTATTTATCTCATGAAATAAATTTGTTTAATCATTAAATAGACACATCGACGAAGTTTTCTCTAAAATTCAAGTCAATAGTCTTCAAATCACTTTACAAGAAGTTTTAGAGCTTACTATGAAAAAGAGGAGACCTTCACTTCTGAAAGGTATTAATTATTGAAATAATGATAACTTCTATTTAATACGATTGATATATTTACAGGAGCTATTTATAAGTTGGAGAAGCGTAGCGAACCTGGAGTTTCTTTAGATTTAAAAATGTCTCTCTCAGAGTGTAATACTTTAGAATTTGTTTTGGTCGCTGAACAGGGTTTGGGTAATTCGAACATTAAAATGTTTATGAGTTGATTAAGACTTGTTTCTCTTCTGATCTTAGGTACAGCTGAAACAAGTGAAATGCGAACCAATGATAGATACCATTTAGATATGTTCGCAATGGAAGCGCCATTATATCAATCATATAATGTTACGTCTATTAACAAAATAGGCAGAAGTTCAGACGTAGTCATGGGTATATCTGGTGTCAAAATAGAATTAACTCCGCTTCACACTAAAGGAACCCCTAAAATATTTGCCTGGGCTCAAAAAGCTGCCACTGTCAACATCGAAGATGTTGTCTTATGTGAATTATTGGCACATAAATTAAGTGAGAAGTTCTATCACAGTTCTTATCATTCAATAATTTATTGGTTTTAATTTGATTGCAGATACCGGTAAATCAAGTTTTAAAGTTGTTTATCATAATGGAGTTGAATATAAAAATTGGACATTTGAAGCCGAAACCAAAATAGCGGTTGAAATTCTCCGTAAAATGCAGTTTGTTATGCAAATGAGGACAAGTAATATTCGAAACGAATATTTCAATATAAGAGAACAAAGAAATCAAAGAAAATAGACTCTAATTATAATTTTTTTATGTTTAAGTCATTAATTTTTAGTAATTTTGTTAAATTATAGCTCTGTTATTGTAAGTATTCTGTTATTCTTTGTATTAATAGAAACTGATTTACTGTATACATCAGTAATTTTTAATATTTATTGATATAATGCTTATAATATTCAACTTTTAATTCTCAAATTATTTTGTACACAAATTTAAAAACTCGGCAATTATTCCGCAGTTTTCCAATAATTGGAATTTTTGTAAAACTTTTTCAATATTTTAAAATGATTTAAAATGATTGTTTGTTACAGATTATATTTCATGATTTTGCAAATGCTATTAATCCTCAATTCTTTTACCAAATTATCATTTTACAAATTAATTATTTTTAAATGTTCATTAGGAAGCTATCATTTTATGAGTGTCTGAAATATGATTTTTAAGTGATTATTTTCACTATTTATTTGTTCGAACGCTTCACAAGTACTGTAGAGCTGGCACTTTATAGCGAAGATTCCGGAAAATCTAATGATAAACTAAGATTAAACACGAGGGGAACATACTTTCAATATTATCTATTAGTGTTTATAAGCTTTGAACCCCTTGTGAATCCACACGATTTCCAAAATTAGAATCTTTAATTCCCGGCTGTAAAGGTACGAATCATTGACTCTTATTTATATGATAGTTGTGATTTGAAACATTATACCCAGTTCTGTCTGGTTTTCGATCGGACTGTCGGTTTAAGTTTGCCTTCCGGGTGACGAGTGAGACCCAAATCCAGACACTGAAATGTCCGGTTTTCTCTTAATTGGTTAATCCAAAATAATTATTGTATTCGAATTATAATATAATCAAATGTGTTACACGAAATTCTTAAGAAGATATCTTTTACACCAAATCTCGTGGCAGAAATTTGTGTAAAAGTAAATTTCGTTATAAACTTTTTTCAATTCCTTGATTTCGTAAAAAATAACGACAACATTTCGAATGCTGACGAGTCAAACGCCAAATATACTTTCAAATTGGAGTAATAATTGTATTAAATCTTAAGACTGAATAAAAGAATCTGAAAAAATTGAACCAACCCTTAGAAAAGTTAGAAAGTTATGTCCAGTTGTTGTGTCGAAAGTTGATAAGCCTGATTATAACTGTATTTAGAATTGAAAATCTATTTTAGCAAACATTACAGTAATCTAAATCCCAATTTATTATATTCACTAATAATGAATCGAAGAAAATACTTGTATTATGAAAATGGATTGATTCGTTAAGAATATTAAAAAATTGTGATGTAAAATTAGCTAAAATTGTTTAGCCTGTGTAGATGGACTCTGTATCAAATGGAAAGGTACGATGCGATCTGCTATTAGAATATGTAATACAGTGCTGCTCATACAGTATGAGTTGCGATATGGAAAAAATCTATTTTATCCGTCTATTACTACTCGGGAAATATCTCGAGAGTCTCATTTATCCTTATTTAAGTTATTTAAAGATATTCAAATGAAATTATACGATAAATAAATCAGTAACTACTAAATACATTATAAATTTAGATAATTGAAAAAATATGCAAGTCTTATCTGCCAACTTCAGATGACACCACATTATCGAATATTCTTTTCAAATAAGTTCTTTCATTCAGCATTTTATAACCAAATTTACATCTTAAATCAAACCATTCATTTAGTCCTAACTTAATCCATAGACAAGAATTACAATCACAAGTTCTAATCGCAAATTCATTATTAGTATTAGACTCAAAAGCCATTATTATATTATAATTTGTCTTTTCTTTGTTGATAACACTAAAATTTAGTGTAGTTTTTACTTATTAAAAATCTATTCGAACCGAAATGATATTTTAGTAGTTTCTGAATTGTACTGTAATATTCATAAACTACTAAATTTGCGCTCATAAGCAATAACTATTTCTTTTTATTGAACATCAAGATTAAAATTTTCACAACACAATTGCATCAAATATTTGAAGAAACACAGCTAAACTCAATAGTTATCATTTCTTTGTTAACAACTTTAGAGTTTAGTTTAATAAAATTTCAACTCTTTATTCAGTGAAAAGTGAAACTTTAGAGTTTAATTAAATCTTTAATTTGATGAAGAATTGAAGTAATTTGTGAAAATCATGGATAGAAATAAAATTTTCATTAAAAAAATTAAATTATTTCAAACATAATTTAATACCAACGTAAAAATGCTAAAGATATCTCATTAGAGTAAAAAGATTTTTCCCCAATAAATTTTGGTCCACTTATAATGATTTGGAATAGATTTGCCATTTGCTATTGATTTTTCAAATCTTGTTTCCTAAAATTGAGATTAGAATACATTGAGAGATTTGAAGATCAAATAAAATTAATATCTATGAAATTCCAATCATGTTAATGAAAAGTTTTTCAAACTGTTCCGCATATGCGAATTTTTTCACCTTTTAAATATCACTTTAAGATTTGAATTTAAGAATTATAATGAGCTATATTTTGGTTAGAATGTAGAGTATTCGAAAAGTAGTCAAATCTATTTATTAAATTGTTATTCCAGTCAAACAATTGAAACATGTTTATAATTGGATTCGAAGAAGATATGACTTGAAAACATATATACCTTCGGAATGATTCCTGAAAATCATTGATTGCTATATAATAATAACTTTGAATGCAAAGAGAAATTGATTTCTTTTGGAGTCTCAAGTGTTCCAAACAGCAAACAAAGAGATGCTCTGTTCAAATGTTACACAACCATCAAGAAGAATGTAAATAGTGATATCACATATTATGTGTGTGTGTTTTGCTGCTGCATAAACCCAGCTCTAAGACTAGGCTTGAGTCGATTGAAGGGAAAATGCGATTGAAAGATAGCAGGTTTTATATATAGATATGATGAGGGGGTAATTTATTAGCCATTGGAAAAATGTGTTACTTATACATAATGATACGAAGGAGTAGTATTTATACCTAAAAAGGGCGAAATGCATGTATATAATAGAAAAGTGTAGACCAGAATGAACTAGAGTCACACCAAGTCTAAACTCCCTGCTGTCGCTCCAATGATTTTCGATCAAAAGACATAATCATCTCTTTTATGTGATGCTACAGACCTAATGCTCACAAACTCATGAAACAGAAAAGCCACTAAAGCGTACAGTTTTAGGTACTAGAGAATTACTGACTTTCATCATACAACTGGATTTATGAACAACTTTGCGCTCTTATGAGAGAAAAGATATCTTTATTGAAGATTAACCTTTGCTATTATCTCTTGTTGATTATTCACTTTAACCTATATGTTATTGACTTGAATGATCCTATTTTTGAATCCATAGGAAAAACATGATTTTAACAATGATTTTAACAATGATTTTAATTTCTCAGTTTCTATAACAAAATGAATCAAATTTCGACTCATCTCTCAATACATTTGAACTTATAATTTGTTTTCTCTCTAAACTCTACTGTATTTTATTTTCATTTGTCACAGAATTTCCTAAATCCTAAAGAGGAAATCAAGTTCTGGTAGTGAACAATTCTCTGGAAGACTAGTCTCAATTTGACCCTAAAACTGAATTAGACATTATGCTTACTGTTTCACTTCATTTATTTCTAAACAGAGAAAGCTGTTGCCTAACGTCGCCCTAACTTTGCTTTAACGTTAAAACTGCTGCGAAAGTCTACCTGAGAACCAATAGGGATATTACAAGCTGTGATTCTGTCGGAGAGAGCGAGCGAGAGAAAAAAGAGAGGAACTAAAGGAACAAGAGAACGATAACGATGCAACACATGCACACAACACATAGCATCTCTTCCCTAATATCAAAATCCGGAGTTATGTTTGTTCTTATATACAAAACCTCGATTTTGTGACTTCAAATACATATATTTATGTATACAAAGTATGTCCATGGCTTCTAGAGTTGCGCTTCAATGAATCCTATCATTGTTTTCATCAACTAAAAACTCATTCTTCAAAATCACTTGTAAGTTCAGTTCAAAACAAGTTCAGGTGTGCGATAAGATAAACATTTCCTAATTGTGTAATATATTTGTATAAGAACTCATTTTATGATATCATACAAAAGTTCGATATAATAAGTATTACGATAGTATTCAAACTCTTTTCAAACTCTGTTCAAACTCTGAATATGGAATAAATTTTTTTTATCTTAATTCATAATTGATAACAATTAATTTGGATTAATTATGATTGTAAATATTTTTATGAGGCCGTCAACAGAGCAAAGAAACACGAAAACAGATGTGGTTTTTGGATAAAGGTTTGTATTGCAGGCAATAAAATTGAGGTTCTATTTTGGTTGCTCTTGTGTTTTACTATAAACTCAGTTCAAGAGCAGTCCTAAATTAGGCTTTGATATCGGTTTATGTGACGAAATTAGAGTTCATTGTCCAATATATACATGAAAATCTTCGAGTTTAATTCTAAGAGAGTTTGGCTCAGTCTTGGATTTTGCGTAGAGTTCGCGTCCAAATGTCGAATATATTAGAAATGGTTGTGATCTTTTATACTGCTTTTGTAAGGCTTTGATAATACTTCTAATAATCGATGAGTTTAATACTTAAGACAGTATAAGACAGATAGAGAGCATCATTACATACAATTGCAAGATCTTATTCGAAAGTACTGTACATTCCTTTGTATTATTCCTGCAAATAATACAAAGGAATAATACAAAGTCCGAGCGTATTATTCCTATTTGGGGCTTAAATTACAGAAATATATTTCATAAAAATCTTCCAATTTATAATTCTTGAGAGATTTTCTCTATAAATATTGAAAATATTGTGCAAAATAAAAACTATTACTCAATTTAAAAATATTTTAATCTATTGCTTGAAAACCTTAAAAACAAACTTTTGAATAAATAATTTACACGAGATTTGTTGACGACAATCACTTTTCATCGGCAATAAATTATAACTGATTGCATAAAAGCAGATGCACTCACCCTTTTTGACATTAAAGAGATAGATTGTCTTACAGTATAGATACCAGTCTTCTATTGAAAGCTGATATTCAAACAAACTCTTCAGCGCAAGAGCTCAGCAATCAATAAATGTTTGTCATTGCGACGAATATTATGGCATAAAATATTATTTGAAGCGCACATATATTTTGTTTTTATTTTAAAGACATTCGAGTGAATAACGAATGACACGTTATTTCGCAATAAAGACAAAAAATAATAATTAATTGATGAAATGATTTTTAAAAGGATGCAAATAATGTATTTGTGCTCTTTTCCATATTTCCCTCAAATAACTTTCCAATTATATTATACTTAAATTTTTATGCCGAAAGTGAGACAAACTTTTCCCAACTTATGCTCTGATTCTATAATAATTTGTTTTCTGTAATTTACATATATTTAGAAATATAGGACCAAAAGATAGAATCAATACAAATGTCTTAAAATAATGATTAGAGTCCTAATTGGGTGCTCCTAAACATTCGCAGTCACCGGAACTAAAATACGAGGACTGCATCGAATATAATTTATCAATTGGTGTCATCGATGGCGTACCAAAAAGTGCGTTATGACCGACATCTGAATGATGTATCGAATTAGGAGTTGTCTCTCCTGCAGACGTTCCTCCGCTTTGATTTATTAAAACATCCTCTAAGCCGCCCAAACTTGTCTCACTATCCATTGCCAGCTCACTCTTGGCATAGCCGTCATCATGAGGTGAATAATAAGATCCTTAAGAATTGCATATTCAAAAGTTATGCACAATTTTTATAGTATTCATTCAAACATACCATCAGGACTGTGGTTCATGTAATGGAGTGGTGGCAGTGAGAATTGTGGCGAATCACTCGAAGAGTCTGTTAAATTGCCGTCAATGTGATTATGTATAGAATAGGGTGTATTATCACCTTTTGATTTATCACTTGATTGGCTTTGGATACCTCCCGATTCACTTCCAGCTTGAGATTGTTGTATTTGTTGCTGTTTTCGTTGAATCTTCTTTAGCTTAAATATTAATCATTCATAAATCAATTTTAAAACTTCAAGTCAAACTTAGATTCAAATAATTACTAATAACCTGAGTTACAATTGTGTCCAAAAGAAAAGCGCAGTTTTATTAAAATATATACTTTATTGCAATACACCTTAAAGTCTTTATAA
>JAQFZT010000607.1:0-22430 GCA_034696325.1 Camisiidae sp.
TTGTCCTACATTTCAAAATAATAGCTTTACATTAGAGTTAGATTATTCTCTGCTCACTTTTCATCTGAAACATTTATTCTAAAAAATACTTTAGTATTGATTTCACTAAAATATTCATTCAATTAGTTTCTACATTTGTTCCAGTTTTCAATTATTCTTTTATGTTCTCTAAAGTTTTAATTGATTTTTCAATTAATAATGTATATCGAATACAAATTATGTGATACATTAACTTCACACACAATTAGATCTATTCACATGATTATAGATAGCTTTGTAAAGATTCTTTATGCAAATTATTTGGTTTCTTTATGTAAATTCTTTATAAAGAATAGTAAACAATCATATTTTATAGTATAAGCTCCAGATTTCTAGACAAAATTTCTTGTCAAACTAAACACCGATTCATGAGTAAGTTTTCGTCTTTAATGTGCAAACAAACTCATTATTATATCGTTTTCTGTGAATTATTGAACAAAACGGCTTTAAATTCATTAGTTATATTGAATAAACAATAATGTGTTTGAATTTCATGAGTTGAATATTATATGCAACTCTTGAATAGTTGAGTCTTTGATTTGAAAGCTTATGAAATGTGACTCAATTGAAACAAATATAAAGATTTGATTTATGCTTGAGTTAAAACTAATATTAATACTGTTACTTGAGTTTTGTTAAATTTTAGCTGTTATGTCTTACACATGACATGGATATAAAGACAACAATTTATCCATTAAAGAATTGACAGTTGAATAAAAGAGAGCCTAATTATTCTTAGAGTCTTGTCACGACACTAACGCTTGTTTGAATAATCAATTAATGGATTGAATAAATTCATTCAATCGCTTTTTCAAAGAACAAATAAATCTTCAAATTCTCAGTCAAAAAAGTTTTCTATTATATTCACTCTTTTTATTTTCACATCTCAATTCATCGTTTAAAAAGTTAACAATTTTGCGGAATTTTATAAAGTAAGTGAAAATGTGAAAAATCAATTGTTTATAAGGCTTGAGTTTTGTATATAATTGACAAATTATAAAGAATCAAATGAGACGGGAAAAAGCCCTTAAGCGTAAAGAGGCTCTCGAGAGAGCGAAACGCGAGGGCTCCATCGTATCGTTTCATCATGTCAATTTGCGCGACGCTTTTGCCAAATCAATGGATCTCATCGATGTTCTTGTAGATAGTGGTCAAAATAATGCTAATCCACAAGTAAGTTCTTATCTTTTCTTTGCAAGCCTTTCATTTCTTATCATCGATTTTTATTTTCATTCAATAACGCATGGAATGAACACCAATTAAATGATCGTAAGCTTCCATTTTATTTGTTTAAGTGCATTTCAATTAAATAAGTTGACAAGTTTTCAATCATGTGTATTATTTTCTATAAGAAAGTTTTAATATTAATCATAAAAGTTTTCATTCATAGTAATTAATGCTATGTTGAACCTTAGGTTCACTGAATTGGTTTCTAATGTTTATTAGAAGAGGATTTATTTCAATAAGTTTTTTATCATTATAGGAGCTAACAATTCATTTTTCCCTTATTGTAAATTTTTGCTTCGAATTTCTTTAGAATCAACATTTAGTGACTTTTCCAATTCCAATTCCAATTCCAATTCCAATTCCAATTGGCTTTAGTGACTTTTGATTTATTTATTTTGAAAAATGCATAATTTCTTAGTTTATATGAGAGCAATAGAAACGAGTTGAAGTGATTTAATAGACTTAGAAATAGACTCTTTAGTGGGAAGTTGAAAATTCATACGTTTATGTAAAGTAAGATTTCAGTGGTTGACAGTTAAAGATTATGAGGAAATCATAATTTTAAAATTAAGAGTAATGATTGCTCTTTTAGTTACAGCTGAGACTTTTCATCTGTAGTAATAAAATTTAATTTTGTTTTGATTGATATAAATTTGATTGAATAACGATTTTTTGATTTGTTGGCCTTCTTTCATGCTTCTCAATGATAAACACAGGGCTGACTTATTTTGCTCATGATTTATTCAGTTTCATGGAATGCAGTGCACAAAACGGCTGTTATTTCTATTGTATGACAAAATATTGCTATTCAACCAAAATTTTTATGCATGAGTTTTTTAGACAATGATGACAATGATATGATGATAGCTTCATATATCAAAAGCCATAATACAAAGAAATCAACGATCGAATGACTCGCTTTTTCTATTTAACTGAACTTGAAATACAAATCACATTTCAATATTGAGTTTAGCTTTTACTCAAAAATTCTGTTTTCAAAATCTCTTGTGATCCTGAAATCTCTTGTGATCCTGTTATCACATCCGATATGAAAGAGATAAACTTATAATTATTATATCAAATTTCACGCGTATTATCAATTTTTTAATGATAGTCAAAAATATATTATTAACAATACGTAAGAGTTGTATTGTATATCAATCAATGTTCAGACCAATCTTTTAAATTTTTCAAAATTCATTCAAATTTCAAGCTTTTTATTCGATAATTAGAGCCGTCATTTCAGGAGACAATACATCGAAGTCGTACTCAATTAGATTTGTGAAAAAGATTTTTTCTTCTAAATTTTCGTGTTATTAATTCAAATAAATGAGTTGATAGAAAGAATCTTTTAAGTTTCACAATGATTTTCTTCACTTTAACGCCTGACGAGTTGCCAAAATTGATATTAGGTTGAGCTGAAGCCAGAAATTTTGAGTTATTTTGAACTTTTGACAACTTATAACTTATGGACAAAGTTATAAACTGATGGTATGTTATCAACAAAAATAAGGGAATCAAAGAGAGAAAGACATAAACCTGAAAGACTCTTGTTTTTGAGTGAATTAATTTTAATTAGAAATATCTTGAAAGTTGAGGCATATATGAGGCACTTGTGAAGAAAGTTATGAAACTTTTTGAATTGCATGCAATTAAATGCATGTTTGGTTATGTGATTGAGATTTGAATGCATTGCTTATTACTTAAAGTGATTGTTATTATTTGATAAAAAAAATGGTTGAATCGATAGATTGATGCGGTGAGTGTTGGGGGAGAATCACACGTGAACACTGGTGTTGGTTGTTATAGGAACTTCGACCACGCCATGTCTGGTGGATGTTTATCCCTGCGAAAGGACTCATTAGGTCCACCCTCAGTAATGATGTCAAACCCAAGTGCAACTAATTTATTAGATTTAAGCTCTATCAACAACACTATTAATGATGATAACCAAACGACAGCTTCTGTGCCTCTTTTTGGTTCTCCTGTTGTAAGTGTGAAACTCATATTAACTTTAACTCAATAAATACGCTTTTTAATTGTGCTCACTTTTGCTTACATCAACACTCTTTTGTTTCTTTATGCCATTAAATCTTATTAAGATCTGTAAAATGGTCTTTTGTATCGTAAGATTTTCTTCTGTTCAATCTTTCGAGTCAATACTCAATATTTCGGTGAATTCTGCAATTTGTACTAAAACTCTATAACTTTTCCAAATTAAAAAAGTTATATAAAGGCTTACTATTAGGTGCTATCCGTGCACTTTTGTGCTGTTTGTCATACTTTTTGCTTTTTAATAAACTAAATGCTATTCTCTGTGCAATTGACATTCTTTTGCTTTCTAGCATTTCCTTTGATTAAACTTTTAAGATTAATCGGTAGCGGTTCTACTAATCAATTAAACTTCACTAATTAGGATATTTTCTATGAGTTCGAGTCAACATTTGTTTAAACTAACTTAAAGTTTAGATAAGATTTAACTGAGATATGATTTCTGAATCGCAATTTGTGATGAGTTGTGAACCGCTTCTGAAACTGCAATCGCTTTATTGTTTCGGATGATGTTATGAGTATGTTATGAGTTAGGCTTAAATTTTCATGTTTACAGGGAGGAGACGACAGACAGAAATCTTAGATGAAGCATGTCTTAAGCCTATATACCTAAGAGTCCTTCAAAACCAGGTATTTGTTATTTTTGTTTAAAGAATCATTTTTGCATTGATAAGAGTTATTGTCTTCAAACCGTTATAAGACTTGTCAATTTGCACAAGTAATCATTTAATGCTATCTCTGAAGCACTTTTATAGTCAAATTTGATTACAATGAAAAAGTTAAGTATTTTTTCAATTCTTAGGACACTCAAGAATTTTTAGAGCCCAATATGGAATGCTCTGAAAATAGTCAACAGCTGTTCATTCTTTCAAGTGAATATCAACAAAGTCTGCAACAAAATAGTCTTCAAACACCATGTGATGCGGCGTCTAGTTTTGAAATGAAGACCTTTGATGTGGGATCTATTGAATCAAGTGATACTTATGCGAGTTGTTATACACATCCATTCAATTCTTTAGCAGATCTCACAGAAGACACAACTGAAGACTCACATTCTCTCCAATTACAAAATGTTTACATAAACCCATTAGAAGTTATGGTTCAAAGTAGTAAAGAATTGAATTTTGAGCAAACAGTGAGAGTGCCTATAAAAAAGACCATTAGTGAAGATAATTCCTTAATTGACAACAAAATTGTTAACGTCATTTTGCCAGAAGAACACTGTGACTCATATTCAACGACATCCACTTCATCGCCACTCATAAAAAAGCCAAAATTTTTTCAGGGATTACGGACTCGATTTGATGAATCAAACGTTAGTTCTAAGGATTTTCATGAAACTGCTAAACAAGTAAAACAAAAGTTGGCAATTAAAACACCCTTTTTTCCATATAGAGGTATTTTTCTTTTGGTTTACATATCTCTCCCATCGTTAGTAACTTTATCTGTTGTTCAGGTCGAACAGGAAGTGGAAGCAAAGCCTCTCTACTGATATCAGACTTAAGCGTTGAAAATGCAAAGCAAAAAAAGTCGATTTTGAAGAAAAACGATTCTGGAAATAATCAAAGCAGAGAAGAAATGGAAAGATTATTACCGGAGACACCGAAACATATTGTGAATAGACAGCCAATAGCACCTCAAACTCTCTCATTAATGACACAAAACACACCTTCGCGTCCGACCGGGTTTCTAACGCCTCAAACCTCTTGTCCTTCAGCCGTGACTTTCTTGGGAGCAGAGAATGCCTCTAAAATAGCGAGACCTTCACTCAAACAAATTGGCTCGAGTAAGATATGGAAGCAGCCGAGCCCTCCCATATCCCTTCCTCCACCTCCTCCCCCACCATTACCACCTCCGCCAATATTTCAAACCTCGTCAACTACTAGATTGATAGGAGCCGTAACCCCAATACAAATACAGTTAACGTCAAAGAATTCGCTCAAAAAAGCCGACACACCATTAGTGAGATGTTCCAATCAGTCCTGTTATTACAATAAAGTTTGTCGCGCGACTCCTCTTTGCGCAGGTTGTGGTCATAGAATCGAAACATTTAAAGACATTGATTTTCATCATTCAAAACCACATTCAGTTCCTTTAACGCCGACGACACCCGACTCAAAGCATGAGCAAAACATGAGCCGTCAACCATCCAACGAATCAGCCCCTCCCGCATACTCTTAATACTCAAAAATATTCAATAATTATTGCTTTTCGAAATCTTCATTAGAATATCAAATCATTTGCTTTTTATCTAAACATAGAAACAAATATATTGTTGCGAATTCGATGCATAAATTATTATAAATATATTTATATTCAGTTAACTTCAGGTCAATTCGATTAAAAAGTTTTTCTAAATTCTAAAAGGGATTAAAAATAAGGTTCGTGTATAGTGTATATAGTCTTATATTTCCAAATATTAATCCCTTTTAAAATTTTGTTAATTTTACTCAATCTTGTTGTTCAAGTGATTCATTTTTTACTATTTCTCATATGAATATCAAGTTTATTACTTTGTTGAACAAATTCTAATTCAATTTAAACGCCTTTATTTTCAACATTTTGTTATAACATAATAAATATTTAAATTGAATCTCATTTCACTCTTAAATGATTACAATTTACATAAAATAAATAATTATATAACAGATTAAGTTTTTAATACACAAGAAAACACTCAATGCAAATGTAAATAAGAGTTTAGCTATAATTAAAGACTAAAATGAGGTTCAATTTGAAATAAATAGTAATAACTTTTGATGAATGACATCTCGTCTCGACTATTATTGAAATATAATTTGATTTATGAATCAATTTTCGTCCATTGTATTTGTTAGTACTTGATTCATGTGCTGAAGTGTGATTTGCATTAATTTGAATCCATGCCAAACCACATATTGTTTGCCATTTGTTCAATATTTTGCTCAATTTTTATATTATTTAAAAGTAGCTAAAAATCAATTATAATTACACTATAAATAGTGTTACAGTTCTCTCTCTCTCTATTGTGATTTCAATGATATTCAGTCAATCAATTATCAAATTAAATTCCAATTAAATTTTTTAAAATCATATATATTTTACTGATAGGTTTTTATGTATTTACAAGTTTTAATAATAGATCAAATCTATCAAAAAAAGGTAAGACTAAGTCAAATAAAATTAGGAAATAATATTAAATTATATTTGTCTAACTGTACAAAATAAATGTTTTAACTCTTTTATATTTTTCTCGTTTAGTTGCTTTAAAGTTAATTTCTTAGTATTTTTGTTCTATAATTTGTTAAATAATTTTAAGCTCAGTTACAGCTCATTAGTGTTCAATTGATTACAAGATAAACATTCATAAGACAAACTACACCTCATTTCCAATAAATCGACTGCAAGACTATTATCATGAACTGTCCCATCAAAATGTCTACTAATCTGAAGATATGTTGATCTCTCAAATGTTTGAAAAATTCAATCAATACATGCAATAGTTTTATATTATACTAATTGAGAAATATGTGCTTTTTTAGAATAACAAATGATTGATAGTGTCTGAATGGCCTATAAATTATCACAATTTATTTAGACTTTTATTATGAGTCAACGCAATGAGAATAATATATAAGAATTGAAACAATGGAATGAAGACTTAAAATAAAATAGATTATTGTCAAACAGAGTCGTCGTGATACCACCACCGAGTCTTCTATTTAATTATAATTAACATTTAGTCACAATTCAATTATCGTTTGAATGAATACCTTAGGATTTTTGGAGCACGTCTTCACATAAAGTGAATTGTCTGGTGGCCTATCATTACAAATGCATTAGTTTTATAGATAAACAATCGCAAAGTTATCTTCATATCATTACCTTTTCTTCTCTTTACAACTCGAAAGCATAGAAACAATACTAAGACATACAGATTGAACCGAAAGCGCAGGAGACCAGTCTTCGGTCAAAATTGATAAACATATGTGTCCATTGCTATAGACATGTGGATGAACGGGAATGTTTGTGCCTATGAATGTCACTTCTGGGGAATCAAACGGATATTTCGGACTATAAGGCAATCAATCATTAATATTACAATATATTCAACTGAATAGCTATGAGTCAATAATAATAGAGTAATATATGTCTAGTTTTGCTCCAAATATTCATTCAATTTTCAAGCGTTTTAAGAATCATGCTTTGAGTGATAGCTAAAAGCTGTTATCAAAATGTATTTCAAATGAGTTTTGCACACAATTCAATTCATTGAAAGCCTGATTCAACTTTTAGACGGCTTTCACTAAACTTAAGATAAAACTCAGTTATCAATTGAATTACAATTTAAATGAATTAAATGCGAACATAAATTGGAGCAAAACTAAGACTATAAATGTATTGACATTATTATTGATTGATTTGAACATAAATTATACAAAAATAAAGATAAGGTGTTGTCTGCATAGAAAATGAGTATTACCTAAATTTGAAGAGTAGTTGAAAGTGTTCGCCTTCATATAGTGTACCGACTGGTCCATCAATGTCTACAATCCATCTGTTGATAAAACAATTAAATAATTGCAATGAAAATGTTTGGCAAAAGTTTGAAGACATACTGAGTTAGATTCGGGCCTATATTCGACTCATTCACTGTCACTCCTATTCATACAATTATAACAAATATTGTAAAGTCACTCATAACTAATAGTATAAAATCTTGTAATTATATATCATTTACAAGTAATTAGTTTTAAAATTATGATAAATAAATGCAAACCCTGTGGCGGCTCTTTCTGAATGGCCAACAATTCCTTCTGTAATCGTTTCTATAATTTATATAAATTTCATTAACATTTTTATCTATTACTAATAATAGCTTTCATTCTATTATTAGATTATTCTTTTCAGTACAAAATATCATATATTCAAATATTGTAATTAATAATTAAAGTATACCTGCATTGAAGCCATCACTTGAACATCACTTCACTTAACAATAATAATCCAATTATTACTTAAAATAAAAATATGAGCAAAACATTAAATGATGACGTATTCGATGAGGCAATGCTTTCATATCAATCTTAGGGCGATGTGAAATCGTTCATTAACTTTCCTATAATTATTTATTTCTTTCTTTACAGTTTTACTCATTTTCATAATAATTCATTCATTATTAAGTGGCTTTTCATTTCTGTTAAGAATTCATTCTTATTTAATATTGTTTTTAGAAAATTAATTACGATTTCCGGTCATATAATCTGAATGAACACAAAAACCTATAGGAAAATGATTGCAATAAAAGTAACATAAATTGTGATTAAAATAATAATTTTTAAATAATTAATTCAATTGCAATACAAAAAACAAATAAATGAACTTTTAAGAAATAATTTGAAAAATAAATAAATTCATTAAAATGTTTCCAATATTTCGTAATAAATTAATAGAAAAAATAGCGAATAAATTGTTGAGAAATCAGTCAATACTTGAATTGAATTCAAAACAATTGATACGATATGTGAAGACGTATTCACCACTTTTGAGTTCGTATTTATTGATGATTGTTATTGAGTACTTAATTAGTATTTTTGTATTTTTTAAAGGTATAGAAGGGTTGCCAATAAAGATGCCCTCTTTGTCTCCCACTATGAATGAGGGAACTATTGTTAAATGGCTTAAGAAAGAAGGAGACAAAATAAGTCCCGGAGACGTCTTATGCGAAGTACAGACTGATAAAGCCATTGTTGGATTAGAGCTCGAAGAGGAGGGAATTCTGGCCAAAATCATACTTCCGGACGACACCAAAGATATCAAAGTAGGAACTCTTATCGCTGTTATGGTCGAAGAGGGACAGGACTGGAAAGATGTCGAAATTCCTGTCACTTCCTCTCCTCAAACGGAATCACAAACTATTAAATCTGAATCGAAAGATGATAAGAGAGTGGAGACTACGAGTAAAGAGAGTCGACATAACCTGATAGGTCCGAGTGCTAGGAATTTATTACATCAGTTCGGAATCAATTCTGATTTAGTCAAGTCTTCCGGCCCTCACAACACACTTTTGAAGGAAGACGTTCTCCAATACATTAAAGATAAACAATTGAAACCCATTGATATGAGTTCTGTTGTGACCGAAAAGAAAACAGACATCAGCTCAAAGCCTAAGAAAGCATCTGAACCTTCAAAATATGTTGACATTGAATTAACTAATATGAGAAAAGTTATAGCAAAACGATTGACTCAATCGAAGACAACTATTCCTCATTCATATATGTCTGTCAATTGTCTAATGAGTGGTGTCATAAATACAAGAAAACAATTGAAGCTCTCAGGGGTTAATGTTTCAGTGAATGATTTTATCATAAAAGCGGCCGGAATTTCACTGAAAAAAGTTCCACAAATCAATTGTTCATGGATTGAAACGACTTCATCAGTACAAATATCACCGACTGTCGATATATCGATAGCAGTCGCGACTCCTAATGGATTGATTACACCTATTATTAAAAACGCAAATCAATTAAGTTTAGACGCAATCAGTAAATCAGTGAAAGAATTGGCTGAAAAGGCTAAAAATGGGAAATTACAACCGCATGAATTTCAAGGCGGGTCTTTCAGCATTTCCAACTTAGGAATGTTTGGCATCACTGAATTCTCCGCTGTTATAAACCCTCCACAATCAGCTATTCTCGCGATCGGCACCTCAAGACTTATATTAGACGATAATAACGAAACGCAACAACTCGTAACTGTCACCCTATCTTTTGATGGTCGAGTTATAGAAGAAGATACGGCCGCAAAGTTTTTGGAAACCTTCAAGAGTACTATTGAAGATCCCATAGCTCTTCAAAGTTCTGATGGAAGCGATAGTCGAAGATTAAATGCATTAATATCTTAGTCATTGTTTTTAAAGTTAGTCAAAATTGTTAGGATTTATGAATATTAATAATTAGTCATTAAAAACAACTACAATTCTAAGCAATAGTCATGTAAAACGTAGACGTCTATATTTGAGTGCATTTTAAATAAATGTGTTATCTATGCCCTCGTTTTGAGTTCAAAGTTTCATTAATACTCTTATCATAGGATATCAAAAATACAATCATAGTTTTGAACGAATGCGTATTCGTTTGAGAAAACAATATCATTAAGAGCTTCTTATTCTCCAATTATTTTTTTTGTCTTTGGAGTTCAAATAATAAATCAATAGAAAAGTGTTAACATTTTTTTGTCAGTTCATTGAAATAGTTTGTGATAATTATTTGAAATGTAATTAATATCTGTTTCCATAACAGACATTCATTTTGATAGCTCTGATGGCTATAAAATTTTGATTGCCTTACGATTAACAACAAAATGGTGACAACTATTGATGATGAAGTGCTTCAGAAGCACTCAAATCAGAAACAGAACAAAATTCATAAACTATTTGTCTGCGGCAGTGCTCAAAATAACCGTAAGACTAGAACTTCATCGAAATCCGTGAAGAAAAGATTGCAATCATTTTGGAAGAAAAAAGTCAACGGTTCTAATGATGAAGAAATCAAATGGCTTTTGAAAGGAAGCACTTCTTCACACATTTACACCGATAATAAAGAATCTAAAAATGATTTTAAAGAAGAGATTGAAACTAAAAAACGAGTTAAAGTGAAAGAAGTTGAAGAAAAAGAAAAGAAAAAGAAGGGTTTATTGAAAAAAGTTAGGAAAATGGCTTTACAGACGTGTAGATACATTAGTTTAGGGTCTGCGGCAGGATTTGCTTTTAATCCTTCGCCTTATTCTTATAATTATGAAACAAATTCTTATGATTATTATAATCCTATGTCACATGGATTTAATTATCCCGATTCACAAAGTTATAGTCCAAGTCTTTTCTTTTAGAGTAACTTTTATCTCATTCATTTTTATCATTTATTCATTCATTTTTTAATCATTCAATTTTAATCAATTTATGCAGTTTTTATGTTCAAAATTGAGAATATATTCTCAAATCAACTCTTAAATAGTTTTGAATTTTTCCTCATTTGATTAATTATGACATTAATGACAATTTTATTGGAAGTCAAGTTAACTATCATTAGTATAACTCTAGACTAAAGCAATTTATCATCTAATTTGAAGCCCCAAACCTGTCATTATTGATGTTTTTAAACTTTTTATTTGACTACTTAATGCTGAGCTTTTTCTAAAAGAAAACTACTTGTAGAAAAAATAACCGAATTCTAAGCTATTTTACAAATAAAAATTTTACGTCTATGTCTGGAAATTTTTTTTGAGAAAGTTTATCACAACTAACGGATAGCTTAAGTTTGAAACTTTTCAAACTTCACTTCCTTCACAAGTTTAAGCTTTAATTGAAGTTTTATTAGTTTTATAGCTTATTCTCAAAAATAAGACCATTAAAAGTCATAAAAATAGTGCTTATATGAAGTGCAAGTTTATAAATGTATCCGTTTTTGGTCAAAATCAAAACTTTATATTCATTAAAAGTATTTGAATTAATAATAAAGTGATTCATTGCTCAACTCAAATCCCTATCTATTCGAGAAGATTCTGTTTTTGAGTCACGTCTGGTATGTGTTAAGCAATGTTTCAAAAAGTGATTGAGTATTCATTGCACAAAATTAGTAATAATAACAAAAAGTATTTAAAAAAATTGTACGCAATAACTGAACTCCAAAACAAGTTTTTATAAATAATAAGTGAAATACGTATCGTCTATTGTATGACTCAAAGTATGGCAGAGCTGTCGACCAATTGAATGGCATTTAGTCTTTAAGTAAGAGTTGAGTCATCGCACACTTCAATGCATTGAATACATTGAAGTCGTCCCACAAACTAATGCTTAATAACAAAACTGACAAATCAGACAAATCAGGTCTCAATTTTAGCTCTGGAAGTAATTTACTTTTAAACACAAGTTTTTAGATATAAAGAAGTGATTCAATTGATTGCGAATACATTTGAAACACAGTTAAGACAAGTAAGTTTAAGACCTTTATTATTGATTTAGTATTTATTTATTTTTATTACTGAATAATTGAAGCGAAACAACACACTTGAGATTTATTACTCAAAAGTTTATTATTTATTACTAAAAGTTTATTATTATTATAATTACTGTTTCTCTTATTGAATATTAGGTTTCAATATTTAGTGTTTATCTCAACTAAAGTGCTTTCAATTTGAATAAAAGAGCGCTTAATATCATTTGAATCATATTTGAATATCTGTTGAATTTAAACAAACGGTAATAAATGGCGCCCGAAAGAAAAGTACCGGTTCTTCGATCTGACAACAATTTAATAGATCAAGAATTCAGTTCAATTCGTGAACGATTCGAGTCCGAAATGCGTAAAATGGAGGACGAAATGAATCGATTCCGAAATCAATTGATGGATAGAGAGGGCAGAGATTCCTCTCTATTCACTACTGAAAAGCGTTCCTCAAGTCATACCACAAGTTCTTCAGATGTGATGCGAGACTCTAATAGAAGTGGAGGAGAACTCCATTCATGGTTAGATGGACTCAACTCTCCTCTCGTTCAGGACAGTGGAGATGGAAAAGTGCTTAAACTTCGATTTGATGTCACCCAATACGTTCCCGAAGAGATTGTGGTCAAGACCGTCGATAATAGACTTCAGGTATGAATATTTGTGTCGCAGATGTCTTTCATTTTTTCCAATCATTTTATTTATCTTTAATAATAATAATAATGTATAGACTGAAGGGTGGAGTCAGTCCTCGATTAGCATTTGAGGCATTTTGTGCTCTTTTTAATACATTATATAATATATGTTAGGAATGGAATACCTGTATGTGTTTGTTATATAGAAATTGCAAACATCGCACATAAACTTCATATAAAAATATTGAGTTTATAACTGGAATGTCAAATATTTGGTATCGCATAACACACTGTAAAACCTTATTTTTAGTGGTATTCTGCCTCTCAAACACACGTTCATTAATTGGCGTTTTGCCTACTTTTCAGCACAGACTTTAACTTCAAGTATAGCTTAACTACTTCTGCAAACTTATATTCAGAGAGTAAAACCGATAAATTTATTTATTTATTTAACTTTATTAGAGATTAAGACCTCTTAAACAATATGTTGTGGCTTTTAGTGCTCTTTCAACTCATTGTTTATAAATAGTTTTTGACATTATCTTAATTTTTTGAGTTAACACTTCAAAAGTGGAAACAATGAGCTCTGCTTTATATGAATATCAAATAACTAACATTAAAATTGTTTGTTTATGTCGTTATTATCATAAGATGTAAACTTATGTTGAAAGACAAGTCAAGTGAGACTTACATTAGTTCTTATATTTTATGACTTGAGACAGTTTTTCTCTAATAAATGCCTAAAACTATATTAATATGAATAGTTTCGTAATATTTATAGTGTTTGCATTCGTTCTGCATTTTAAATTACCAGTTAATGAGCTCAACCATTAACTCATACTTAATTAAGTCTGTTTTCTATGCAATTAAAAGTATAGAAATGCCTTTCTATCTATTTAGATGTTTAATACGAGTTCCTATTGTTCATTGTATGTCAAATGATTTTTCTGAAAACGTGAGGCATTCTTTCCCTTCAAAAAGAAGTTTTTCAATCATGTTTTCTATCCTTAATAGCTGTAAAGGTTGAGAAAATAGCATAATAACTACTTATCAATATTTCATTCTATCCTTGATTCATGTCTTGGCATAAAACGAGTACAAAACCAAATTTGGAAAAATGTTCATTTTTTAGTAAAGTTGTAAAGCATGTTATAAAGCAAAGCCACAAATATTTAATTTATTTTTAAACAATTCTAATGAGCTATTTCTGTCTGAGTAATGAAGTGAAAAGAAAAATAATAAAACAATTCCGTAGTCCTGAAACATCTGTAACTTCTGAGCTCTCTATTAATGGTCTAAAAATAACTTAAGTCATAATATGCTGAAAATGATTACATGAATCAACCGAATAGTCTGTAAATTGGAATAAAATTCTTTTCTACTAAATTTCAATGTCAGCAAATTTGGCTTTAGTTGTGATGTCGTATAGTATTGTTGAAATCGCGGCCACTATTGAGAGACATCTGAATACTAAAGCCAAATAATTTATAAATAGAGACATCGGAAACCCAATTAAAATATTGAGGAAATCATATAAGAGTTTAAGTATCACATACTTTCCATATAATAGGCTTATAAATGATATGAAAGAAGTCACATAAAGTTGACATGTTGTATGACATGCTCAAAATGTGTATTTTCTATATGGAATGTAATGAAGTTTATGTCAACTTTAACCATTTTAAAGCTTTATCTAATTATCTCAAATTGCATTCTTGTATTGAGACGAGAATAATTTGATTGGAGGCTAACATGAGTTAATCAAATAATCTATAATTTATTTTTAAACATAATTTATTCGTAAGTGATTTCCTCCTACATTAGATCTGTGACAATATTCCACTCTATGCTTAATATAATTCATTTAATTCCTTATAAGGCAATGATTGGTTGCGTTGAACTATTCTGACATGAATGCAATAGATATAATGTGGGAGTACTTCCAACTCTCAATACATGTTTCCATTCTTCTAATAAAAACATTCATATTAACCGTTGTTTACCTTCATTTTTAGGTACACGCAAAACACGAAGAGAAAAGCGATAACAGAAGTGTTTATAGAGAATACAACCGGGAATTTCTTTTGCCGAAAGGAACTAATCCGGAGTTAATCAGATCATCGCTTTCAAAAGATGGTGTTCTCACAGTTGAGGCGCCGTTACCTGCGATCGAAGGCAATTCAGAACGTCGTATACCTATTGACAAACGTTAAGGCACTCAAATATAACCAAATGATCAACAGTGCCATAAAATGCATAATATTTTAGTAATTGTTCAAAATAACGACAACTAAAGCAGATCTAATTATTTGTCAAAATTTATTTTAACTCATTTTAAATTCCAATTTTCTTTTTGGTTCAATCTTTCATTAATCACATTTACGGCACACTTCGGTATATAATTAACTTATTTTTACTAGTTATTGATTATCATTGTTAGTAAGCGTACACTTTTCGTTTAAAGGTATTTTTGGGCTTTTATTATGTCTCATATGTTGTCCATTCCTGTATTTCCTTATATTATAACTCGAATAATAAATATTAATCATATATTTAATTAAATTTAGTGCTTTATTAAATTTATTCCAAACTTAATCTCCTGAGTCAGTGAAGGTTTTGAAAATTTTCGCTTATTTTTCTGGTCTGTTGTCATCACAATAAAGTTGTCATTTTTCTAAAGGTATTCAAAGAGTTAAAAAACAACGATTGATATACTGCTGTTCAGTTTACTAATCTGTGCTTCAGTCATGTCAGCTATTGATGACTACCAAAGGGCGACATTTTGAATATTTGCATGCTTTATATACACGTCCGGACCGTACGAATCACGAAAAAACTCGTTGATTGAGACGCACTTTATTTCGAGATTTCTTCTCCTTTTTAGCGCTTGTGTGCATATTTTGCTATTTTTATGTTATATTTTACAATTTTTTTTTGTGGATATTTCAGAATTTAAGGAGAAGTTGACAGCGGGTACCAAAATATTTCTTGAAAATTTTGAAATCTTGTAAATGTTTTTGATTTATATTATTATTTGCGTGCATATTTGAGGTAGGTTCCATGCATATTCAAAGGGTTTTACATGCATATTTTCTGCTTTTTTACGTCCATACATGTCACCCTTTGATCACTACTATTCAATTCAGTTTCATTTAGTTATCAAAATAAAATATAACTTTTAAATTTGAATGTCTGAACGTAATCCTGACTAATGTAGTCAAACAGATCAACCACTTTATTCACATAATAACTTCAAGTTCAAAATATATTTATTTTTTCGTAAAAATTTTCATTTTGAGTTCTGATTAATAAAGAAAAGTTTGTCTCAACACTACTATTAGTTTCCAGAATAATGGGTTAATTGATTGAACTGAGATCTGGACACAAATCTTTGACAAAACGGTAATCCAGTACTAGAAAGTTAACTAATTATTGAAAATTTTTCTTTGATTATTGTGAAAAAAGATTATCAACACAGAAATGGTTATCAATAAATAAATTTTTAAAAAAGATTAGATTTTGTTTTAATCTAATTGGAAAAGTAAAGTTATCTGTGAAGTGTTGAGAAATGATCTCAACTCAAACATAGCTTTGAGCTGATAAATGATGAGTTAGGAGTGAGAGAGAAATCTTTGGCTTCAGTCTAATGAAAGATGAGACAAAACAGTCGAATTCGCAGAACTTATCATTTGTTTCTGTTCTTAGCGCTCATTCTATTCTGTATTGAATATCAATTATAAATCAATATTGTATTTGGATTTCAGAGTCTATTAAATCTATTTACAAAGAGTTCAATACAAACAACTTATGAATACAACAAATTAGTATTTTTGTGATCAACAAAAGTTATGCAAAAATTTGATTATAACTTACAAAATAAATTTTCTTGTAATGTAATTCATGATTTAAGTGTTAATTTTATTCAAATGGCAATTCGATCTATTTTACGATAAAGAAGATTCAAATTTTCTTTTAAATTACATCCAAACTTTTGATCGGATAAATAAAAGTTTAATTCAATTCAAAATATGGTTCTCTTAAAACATTTCAAGTTAGGCTTTAAAATGATTTATTATTAGTGTTTTTAAAAGTTAAAATTTTCTCATTTAATTCTTAATTACAATACATAAAGAATTAGAAAGAAATTGACTCTAAAACCAAAAATTGGAAATATTGTAAAGTTTGTCCACATCTGTAAAACTGAACAGAAGAATACATTTTAAGTTTGTAACTGTTAAATAGAGACAACGAAAAAACTTGACAAACTTATTAATATTATTATAAAGTTCTTTATTATATGCTATAAAAATATAATTTTATTTTCGTTTTTTATTAACATTTAATATGTCCATCATTTTTATTTATTTTAGAAAAATATTTAATTAAAAGTTGGAAAAGCATAATAAGCATATTATATTGCAGTTACTTTCAAATGACAAAATAGTAGTGAATGTAAAACTTGAAAAACTTTTATTCAATTACTGGATATGATGTTTCAACATGAGATCACTCTTATCAATAGCCCTATCATTGTATTAACTTAATGTCAGTCTAATACTGAACATAAACTAATATCTATAATTGTATATTAAATTATTAGATTTCTTAAGTTGTGTGATATAATGATTGAAATTTTGATTTATTTGAACTTTTAATTTAAAATGAATGCACTATTTTTACAAATCTGTTTTGATTTATAGTTAGTTAAAATTTTCCATTTGAATGGATTTGTTGAGTTGGGCTGTTTTCTGAGATGAGTCGCTAATTAATCCGCTCCAGATTTTGTTGGTCTCACAAACAACTCAAAAAAGAGCTCAACTCAATAGCCCCTAACATAATGTTTGATTAGATTCAGTATTAATAAGTTGTTCTCCACATAACGCCCACTTCAATAGCCTTTAAGCCTTTTATTTAATAAATCTATTTATTTAATTATTAATAAAAAGTCATTTCAATTAAATCTAATATTTATTTATTAAAGCCTTTAACCAATCCTTAGCTCTAATGGTATGTTACACGAGTTGAAAACTTAATCTAATGGATATCTAATGTCTCCATTTCTCAAATTATGGCCAATTTTTTGGCAAAAAATCATCCAATTTAAAAACTTGCATAAACGTCATTCTGAATATTATTTCATTCAATATAAAACTCAATATAGATTCAGTTAAACCAAAAGCTATCTCGAGCTTGAAGTTGAAAATTTTTTTCGAAAGCTTTCCTGATATATAATTTAGTTGAGCTTTTCTGGTATTCTTGTCATACGAATGTTGATCTTATAGTTTGAAATATATATGATATACGAATGAGTGGTGAAATATAAATACTAAAAGGCATTCCATAGAATGGTGAACATCTAGTAAAATAAAAACAGAATTCTATATAAAGCGAATTCAATATATGAGATCATCAATAGATCTCATGCAAAATCTATATCTAAAATTAATTTCCACTCCAATAACATGACTCTATCCTAAAACAAATTGATATATCGAATTGAATGGAAAATTTCCTGATCCTGTTGTATAGTTTTAGATATTGTATCGATTTTGTTGTGCTCATTGAATTACATATTAACACAATTCTCTCCTTCAACTACGACTTAAGATTCATACTTGTTGGGAATCTAACTCATAGTCAACTTATTTACAATTAGATTAAGTCAAGCGTTCATTATTGCTAATTATGTGACTAACAATCCATTCAAATCATTTTAATACTTCATTAATATACTAGGCATGAGTGGCTGTATTATGTGTTAAGGGATTCTTCAACAGAAACCCCTCGCTTGCAAAAAGAGCATTAGCTTGAGCTTCATTTTTAATGAGCTTGAGGTTGAACTAAGAAAATCACTATACTTTTTAATTGGTAATTTTCATTTGATTTTGCAAACAGTTAACACAAGATTATAGAGTTTTAAGTAAAAATCTTTAAAAATTTGAGCTTCAGTTTTATCAAAAGATTAACAAATACTTCATCAGATCCCAAATCCTGGTAAGTAAAAAGAGTTCACATAACTGTTATTAATATCCAAGTTAATAGTTAACTGTCTGCAACTCACACAATGCTAATCAATAATAACTTTAACTTAATTTCAATGTCAACATGATATACAATAACGAACCCGTAGTTTAAGCCTATTTTCGGTCATATGGTTTTCGGTCTTTTGACCCATTCGTAGCATATCTTTATCTCGATTTTGAAATTTAGCTAAAATTTATATAAATTAAACTGATTTCATATGAATTGAACATATCTATAGTTGACATAAATATGAATGATATCAAGTCTAACTCAATGCAAGATTGTCGGGAACTGCAATGCTGTAGAATCAAAGCTCAATAATATTAGTACAGTTTCACTCAAATCTATTCTTCAAATAAAAAAGGCTCTCAAGAAATATTTAACTTTTATAAATTAGTAATCAATGTTTTCAATCAAGATTTTCATTATCCCAGCTCTTATTGGCATTTTATGATCAAATTTTATGAATGATTGAGAGCTCATTTTTAGTAATTCATATATATTTGAAATCAATTTTTTTGTTTGGAAGAGTTATCAAACATAAACTCAGATTTTTGTTTCAATAACTCAATTGTTTTATGACTAATACTATATTTTCTGCTTTTCATTAGACTTAACTGAAGCCTTTATATTATTTGGAGACATGGAATGATATTTTCATGAATTTATAGCAAGAGAGAGAGCACTTTAAGAGCAAGAAATTTTCGTTTCGCGGTTCGGATCCGAGCCGCGGGTGGAAAAGATCTACTATATTTAGTCTCAATTCTCTCAGGCATCTTTTAATTAGCCTCAAAACATGGTCTCCTCAGCATTATTGGCCTTTACTCTAACGACAACAAATTCATGTACAGATTGATTGACTGATTGAACGGATACACTATGAGAAGAAGATCTGCTTTGAGGATAAATTATCAGCATTTAATCAAATGTTTCTCATATAGATTTGTTTCATCAAATTTAAAGGGATCCCTTCAAATATTTTTGTACTTCGGGTTCAAAGTTAAGTAAAGGAGCTTAAAATTTCAAACTTAACAAACGCTACGGCTCTCTCACTTAAACTTTGCAAAGTATGATTCGGTATTAATATAATAAGAAGACTACTAACGAGCAAGTCTTACTTTAATCTAGAGATAATCTCAATGAGTAATCTAGATTTCATGAGTAGATATGGTATGGTAGTCATAATGAGTATTTTCATAGGCTTTTAGTCCCAAAACAGCCTTTTCAACTCATTTTTCTATCATGGAATTTCTGTTCAATCGATCCCTGAAATCATACATTCATCTATTCCAAAGAGATATCAGAAATGTTATTAATTAAACAGGTTTCAATTTAATCTATAGTTTATTGAAAAATATATACTGCAGTACAGTCATTGAAAAAACCTACTTTCTTGGTTTTTTTTAATGATTTTCTATGCCTAACTTTGATGATTTCGATTAAAAAAATTTCAAGTGTATAGTTTGATGGAACCGACCTTTCTACTTTTCACATTTCATCCGCTTCTGCACGGTCTATCAGTGTAGCTAGGTAATGTTCTCAGAAAAACTCAATAAAAATTATCAAATTCTGATCAATACATTCAAAAATATTTCAAAAATTAAAGTATACGTGTATTTTTGTTTGACTAAAAAATTTTATTTTCGAAGTTACAGCACCTTAAACTTGAAAAACTTGAATTTTCAGTGAAGCATTACATATTTATTTCTCAACCGAAAATCTTCAAATTGGTATCAAATAAAAGCTTTTTAGAAGCTCTTTCAAGATATCATATTGATAGCAATATTGAATTGCGATTTTAAATATTATATAGCTCTAATTATTTTCCAATGTATTTTTGCTTTGTTATAAAATTCAATATGTTTTTTTAATATGAGTAAACAGTGGTTATAATGAATAGGAAAATAGTTAAAGCTATATAATTATTGAAATCGCAATTCAATATTGCTATCAATATGATATCTTGAAAGAGTTTCTAAAAAGCTTTTATCTGATACCAATTTGAAGATTTTCGGTTGAGAAATAAATATGTAATGCTTCACCGAAAATTCAAGTTTTTCAAGTTTAAGGTGCTGTAACTTCGAAAATAAAAAATTTTTAGCTAAACAAAAATACACGAATACTTTAATTTTTGAAATATTTTTGAATGTATTGATCAGAATTTGATAATTTTTATTGAGTTTTTCTGAGAACATTACCTAGCTACACTGATAGACCGTGCAGAAGCGGATGAAATGTGAAAAGTAGAAAGCTTGGTTCCATGAAACCACACTCGAAAAAATTTTTAATCGAAATCATCAAAGTTAAGGCATAGAAAATCATAAAAAACCGAGAAAGTAGGTTTTTTCAATGACTGTACATCTAAAATATCTACAAATTTATAAATATAATCTTTAAAATGAATGGCATCACTTTGATTTTTTTTCAATTTTTTCAATCAATAAGATAGAAATACTTGATTTTTTGCAATGCCTAAGCTTTTTAAATAGCTTTATGAAAGATTCAGTTTATTTGAAGTATATATATATTGCAACATAAATGTTCTCAAAAGTTTGGTTTTCTAGTTTCAGATCTACAGCCTTCTGTGTTCAGCCTTCAGATCTTCAGTGTTTTCGGGTTATCTGCCTTCGGACTATCGATAAAACAAACCATTAATTAGAGGATGCGAGGCTTCAAGTCTCAAAACTCTCTTTCCCTGAGGCTGGAGACCCAAAACTAGAAATCCAAACTTTTGAGATCTTATTTATGCTGCATTGAATTCTCATTATAAGAAACTAAATGATCAGAGTGTACAACAAACCAACATTTTTATACTTCAATAAAGCTCATCATTTAATCAAAGTTTACAAATAATAAAAGTCTTCGATAATCAATATTAATAAGATGTGAATGTATTAAAATTTTCTGTCATTATTTGTTTATTACTAAATATAATTCATTGATTACTGATTAAAATAAACGTTTTGACTCTAAATAATAATTGGTTTCTAACTTTATCAATAGATAAGATAAGAAAATATTGTGATTTGAGTTCATAACTTTAAATCATTGATAACTAAAACAACTTATTTCACTATTGAGGCCAATCTGCTCACGCTTTTTGCATATTCAACTCAAATTAATGTTACAAATATTGATAAATAGTTCTGTCGTTATAACGGAAATGATTCGCATGTGAAAGATTGTGAACACAATCCTAAATCTTCAACTATAGACTTCAAGTGAAATAGACTTCAAATCATTGAATGTGAAAGTATTTCAGTGTTATTCGTCATCATTGACATCAGTGATAAAAATTGTTAACCATTTCGAAAAAATCTCGAGCTCTGATTAAATGGTTGAAGGAATTTTCAAGTTGATTGAAGTTGAAGTAAGTGAAAATATTACACCACTAATGAAGTATTTAAAACGTCAAATATGATAGCTTCAATTTTAACATCCTAATATTTTAATGACACTTATCTACCTGTTTAAT